>JABEEM010000922.1:0-16359 GCA_013363185.1 Fusarium secorum
GTCAAGACGTTGCCTTCATGAACCGTCTGTCTAATGCTGACTGGATATGTCCATGATCAGCCAGAGGGAAGCTGTTTGGAGATGAAACATCCTAACGTTAAACTTGCTCACGTTCAAAAGGGGGGAGCAAGGCTGGGGCAACAGGGCTCAAGATACGTCATTCAAGTCATTTTCAAGCCCCCTACCTTGACCACTAACTGATCCAGCTCCATCAATTCATTATATTCACAATTCGTCCTGCATTTACTTAAAAAATATACCTGTGAACCACCAACGATTTCTTTAATACGATCCATTACTAATAGAGTCGGCGGTGATTTCAATACCCCAGCAAACTTGCGGGTTGATCCTCGGGCTCGTCTCGACTGCGGTTGGTCATAAGGCTGAGGTCTGAGCGACCCATCGTTAAAGACTCCAAGTGGTGCCATCAATCAATTCGGTATCTCCTTATTAGGGGAGGGGACGCTTGTAGAGACTGTGAGATGTGCGTCAGCAAGGGGGCTTCCACGAATCGGATGAAAGGGGGATCTGCAATTTTTTTATTTACTGACAAATTAGCAAGCATAAATACTACTAGCAATTTCCCTATATACATAATTATGCCTCGTAAGTATTATACTTATAGTAGGGCTGCCGCACCTTTAGGTTGCCTGATGTATTACGCTAGGTGTCAGGGGGGTACAGGGCTGCCGAAGCCCTATAAGCGTCCCCTCCCCCAAGGAGATGTAGTTAAGCTCGTTTGATGCACGGGAGCTTGGTACGACTAGCGTCTGTGCCATTGGAGCCCTGCGTGCCCTGTCCCACCTGTCTAACGGGTTCCTGAAGGGTGAGATAGCGGCCCCCTTAGCGTATACGCTCACCGTGTATTATACACGCCCATCCACCGCGTAGAATAAAATCTATGTTTAACTGCCCACAGACGTCGATATGCACACTGGAGGAAATGCAACCGTGCGCCACTCCAAAGCACATTTTTGGCGTGCCAGCCATCTCTATAGGCGTGAGTGACTCTAGAAAGCACTGCAACAAAGATGGAAAGAAAGATGTATGAAGTTTCGCAATTATTTTGGCTTATACCTGGAAGTACATACCGTTGCATAAGAATTGCGATGAACCAAACTCGTCCACAAGGGCTGAGTGGCTGAGAAACATAAAGCAGATCAGGCAATCAAACAGTGACAGAAACACGGATCCTAGGATGGCGATTCTGGTGCTGGGTCTAGACCCAGAACTTGAGAAGCGATGTTCGTCTCGAGGCTTAGTTGAGTCAGCGCTTGACAATTTCAACGAGAGCACTGAGGGAATCCCCAAAACCTCAGTAGCTGGAGCTATTTCGAGATCTCTTATTTAATTTTCATTCTGAAAGTTCGGGTTGAGAAATCTTCCAGAGTTATCACCAAATTTGGGGATCATATCATTCGGGCCGAGAAGGGTCTTTCGAGTCTAATTAGGAAGAAATAGCAAACTACTAAGGTAATGGAGCGATTTTCCTGGGCAAGCTCTGTGACAAATCAAGATCTATCGTGGTAGCGGGCAAGAAGAACAAAATTGAGGTACGTGGAGATGTGATGCGTTAAAGAAGTCTGTGACCAGCAAACAGGAGCGACTGTTTCCAGCAACCCTCGTGCTGCCGTTTCAGCTGCGCCGCCGTGCGTCTGCTTCCTCGTTCAGTCCTGGGCAAGATTCTGACCACATTGATCTACCAGCCACCACACTCCTGCTCGCTTGAGTGTTCATACAATTGACACCATTCCCACCTGGTCACAGCCTTCCCTTTACCAATAGGTGCTCTTCGCAACGCTTCCCAAAAACGGTGTACCGTGGTACTTCAAAAGAAGAACAAGAGGACGTAGTGAAAGATTTATGTCTCCTAATGGCTAAGTAAGTTTGCCGTAGGTTTCTCCTAGCTGGAATTTAGGAGCCCAAGCTCTTCGAGTGCCCATAATGGCTGTGGTCCACCGCTGATACGGTCATGCTGACTATGTAGCGTCACCGTGACACTCAAGGCCCTGGCATGGTAAGTCTGGTCTTAGCAATGCCCCATTCGATTGACTTATTAAGCCTTTGAAGGTTATCGACGTTTGAAACAATACAGTAGCGTATTTGAGAAAGTTCAGACTCGTTTTCCAGTCCTTTAAAATGGGTGCGAGCGCAGTCGTCGTCATCCGATTCACCTAGATGCGACAATTCTCGGTCCAGTATATCCTTCGCTATTGTTGTCAGAGTGATGGGAGACCAAATGAGCCCCTTTACTTACCTTCGTATAGTAATTCTTCAAGGTTGTCCAAGAGGTCTGAAACTGCCTGGTGCGTATTTGCTGCAAGCTGAAGCCCATCGTCGAGAGAACCTGGGCCTTCTTTGGTGGCACCATTGTGGGAACACCAGTCTCGAAATCTGTCAAGCTCGTTCTTGACCGCGTTCAAGGAGATGCCATCGTTTTTGTCCTGCCGAGAATCTTTGCATGGTGACCCACCGGCTTCTGCCTGAGTTTGTAGCTTCTCAAGGTCTGCGAATGCCTGGAGGCAGGACGAGGCCTTATTGGCTATGGACTGCTTCTCGCTGTTTGGGTCGCTGGTACTCCGTAGACTAGCCATTTTGAGATGAGAGCACCCGAAACGGACACTAAATTTATTTTGGGTCCTGAATCACGTCAGTAAAATTTGCCCGGTCGGAAACGCGGTGGTATTTATGAGGGAAGAAGGAAAACTCCGCGGAGCGGGCGTTAATTAATTAATATATCAAGCGGTATCAATCTAGATGCTTACGTACAGGTCGGTGATACCCCGCTCTACCAGCGCCTGAGCTAGTGACTTGACCAGCCCGGAGATCTCCATCCCTTACCTAGCCAAAATTTCCATAGTTGGTTAGCATGATGGATCAGTCACAGTGGAGACCTTCCTAGCCATAAGGAGTATGGCGCGAGGTAAGAAGCTCTTCTCGGAGAAGCTAGAAAATGTAAGTCTAGAATGTACATCATGTACGTGAGGAAAGTGGTCAAGCGAGAGAATCCGGCTTTTCTTTTATGAGCTCTGACGGGCAAGTGCACAACAGCCCTGCGGCAGGGGTGCGATATGAAACAGGATTCAGCCGTCTTACGCGGGTCACTGCACAATTTGAAGGCTGAAGTTAGCGCCCGCCGCCAACCGGTGGAACGGGTCCCGGAGTGCAGGGCCCTGGTGAGAGAACCAAAATCGAATGACCTGTTTGTTGAAGGCCGGGGATGGGCTAATGACGAATGTCTGTGCGCACCGGTCCAGCTCCAGGCCGAGTTTGTTTTCAACCCCCTCGCTGTTATGATTTCAGGGCCAATGAGACCAGGCCGGCCTTCCATCAGCGACCTCATATTCATGCAGAGGTTTTGTTTTCTCACCTGTTGAGAGAAGGAGACTCGGTGACCCAGTTTGCGAGCACAGAGCGGAGTTGTGGACATTGGTATGGAGACTTCAAATTCTGTCGAGGTCTGTGCTCTGTGTCAAAGAAAAAAGAACTAAAAAAAAAAGCAACATTTGGTGTGAAAAGCCACGACGTCTTTCGGCGGATAGGAAGTCGGTCAGCTTTGAGGCTTGAGATTGAACTGTTGCTGTATTCTATAGGTATCCGTGTGAAGCACACAGAGCATCTATGTGAACGCTTTCTGGCACCAATCATAAGCATAAAACATACTTGACAAACTACTACTGTTGCTACAAACTTTTGCGAGCCCAGAAAATGAGGCCCTGCAAGGCAACGTTATTCTGTCGCCGTGTTTTGACGGTTGGCATTGGTATTGTGCATGATACAGATGGAAATATACAGGAGAAGCAGTCTCTTTTAAGAATTCCCGTACCATGCTTTCAAAGCGATATGGTAAAAGGAGTCTAGAGATATGACTTGGAATAAATGCATGATACACGATAAGCTGCTTGATAGTATCATGCTCTTATCCATGGGTTAATGACGAGGCCAAAGAGAAATGGTACAGGTCTGGTCGTCAAGCAGAGCCTCACCCCTCCTGATAGCCCCCCGATTTTTGTTTCTTCACCGCTCCATGGATGCCTGGTTGAGGATCTATTGCTAGAATTGACGTGTAACAATGCGGCCAATTGGCGGCTGGAACAGACAGAACGGACAGCCTGACTCTGGCGTAGGTCGCTCGTAACGAGGCAACAAGCAAAAGCTCTGGGTGGATGACAGGGGCAGCAACATCGGTCGCATCTACAAAGGCCGACCTTGCAAAGATCCCACACACATGAGACCTCTGTGTCCTAGGATCCTATGGCCTCAACCTGGAGGCGCGTAACTGAGGCCAGAAGTGCGGACTGGTACTAAAGCCAGTGAGATCTTTCGGGCTGCAGCTGCATTTGTGACCCAACGGTGATGTAGGCGTTTAGAGGTGAGATCTAGCGGAACCTGACCAGATCGGGCATTCTAAGTAACAATTAACTGAATACTGATGTTCTATGGCGTACGAAGCGGCACAAACTGCTGAACATAAGTTTCTTGTATGCACGTGTTATGTATGGGAAGTGGTCAAAACGCTGCCTTCATGAACCGTCCATCTAATGCTGATGAATATGTACATGATCAACCAGCGAGAAGCTATTGGACTATGAAACATCCTAAGTTTGCTCATGTTCAAAAGAGGAAACAACGTAGGGACAACAGGGCTCGAGGCATGCCACTCATGTGTTTCTTAGCCCAACTTCATCAATCCATTTACTCACAATTCCTGATTTCACTTAAAAAATAAACAGGTGAACCACCAACGCTATCTTAAATACGATTCATTTCGAATAGAATCGGCGGTGAGTTTCAATGCCCTAGCGAACTTGCGATCCTCAGGCTCGTCTCGACTACGGTCGGTCATAAGGCTGAGATTTGAGCGAGCCAGGATGTACACTCTAAATGGTGCCACCCATCAATTCAGTATAAAGTTTAGCTCGTTTGATGCACGGCCGCTTGTTGTGACTACCGTCTGTGCCGCTGGAGCCCTGCGTGCCTGAAGGATGAGACATCGGCCCGCTTAACGGATGCGGTTACCGTGCAAGGTACACGCTCAGCCATCGCCTGGAACAACATCCGTGTCATACTATCCACAGACTTCAATATGTACAGGGAACATTGGGACGTGCAAGCCAGATAGCTCTGAGTGTTGTCCATCGGCGCTGATGCGGCGGACACGTCAAGGGTAACGTCTCTAGGTAAGCAATAGCATCACTACTGGTGAGTACACCGCTATTTAACGATACAAACTTGAACGAACGGGGCTGTCTGTCGTGTAACCCGATAGGTTAGTATCACCCCTTGAAGCCATTGAAGCGTAAAGAGAGGAGGACAGCGGGGATGGGGCAGGCTCTGGTGGTCGTCAAGTACACAACAGCCCATTGATAAGGATACCGCATGAACAAGGGTCCATCCGTCTCGCCTGGGCTGAAGTTGGTGCCCCACCACTGGCATGGACAATTACTCCCAGCAGAGAGCTACAAGCCTGTATATTGGGGAAGATCAAATTGATATGACGTTTCATTCGCGAGGTTGCCACGCTGAGGCAAACGATCGTTGTGGACGACCAAAGCTCACTGTATGACATAGCTGAAGTCCTTAGCGCTGGTTTTTTTACTGTTGTACATGAAAACAACACTGATACCCAGTGTCGTCGAATACGACACTCAGCAATAGGTTTGACTCAGTTTTCATCTTCAGGTCTCGACATGGCATGGTCGCCACAAAAATGATGCGAGGGAACAAGAATGATAATATAGGTAACAGTTTGGCTCGCAAAATTATTACAATTGTTGCTATGATAGGATACCTTCAATAGTAAGGACTGTGTAGAGTTTCCGGATGTTTTCAATCCTTTAGTACTTCAAGAGTAAAATGCTCCAACCCGTCAATTGTTTTACGTTCCCTGATCACTATTCCCTACGCGCAGAACTTTTCATGATATAACGAGGTCCATTGTGTTGTGTTCCCACAATTTTCCTTCCTTCACCGTCGTCGGAAGCGCCAGAGAGCATAGTTGGATTGTTGTATTCCGCGGACCAGATTAGAGAGTCTATAGGTGTACCGACTTCGAAGACAAATGTAGGGCCATTATGCTGGTCCCCAGGGCCTTTTTTCAAGGGGCTGTCGTGTACTTCTCTGATATTGTTGCTGTGGGCAGATGTCCCAAAAAAATTAAAGCATCGTCCATTGATTTGATCTATTCCGGGACCAGCGACTGCGTTCCTGTATATAACGTAGTTACTGGTAGTAAAATGAGTGCGTTCTGGTGATTCAGCCTGTAGTGTCGATAACGAGTGTTAGCCAAAGAAGTGATGCTTAATCAGACCTCTTACCGTCTCTCCAGTTCCAGTGGCCCCTGCATCAGAGCTGCCCAGCTGATTGACATGCGGTCGAGCAGGATCATGGTCTGGAGGAGTCTCAGTGAAGGACAGGTCGTCTCTATCAACGCTGGCAGTCTTAGTTCTGTCGCACAGAGTCGACGAGTTGGCCTGAGGCCCGCTCGAATTCTGACGAGTGTTTCGAGAAAGAGTCATCGAAATTGATTGATACTTCAATATAGATAGTGTTTCGGAATAGGTGATCGGGTCAAAAGCAGAGATTGTAGAGAAGAGAGCTCATATTAGATGAAGGGACCCTCGGGCTGTCAATTTTAAGTATGTTCTGTCCAAGGGTTGCATCGCAGTAGGCCCGAACCCTAGCCGCACGGTAGAAGAGGCTGACAATGCATGAGAGTGGGTCACCTCTTCATCCAGCTATCACAGAGTCTATCGACCATACATAGCCTCCACAACGAAACGACAGTGTCTTTGGCGCCTATAAACATCACTACCTGCGTCAAAGCTTTTGCAGTTGAGACTTGTGGCTGAGAGCTTATATCACCACATTGAACTTAGTTCTGCGTCAAAGCTGCTTTGGCCAACTGCATCTTGATGCATGGCCCTTTAGGTAGCGGTCCGATAGGCTCAGGATTCTAGAGTAGAATTAGTGGCTTCATGTGTACATGGGGCAGCGTGCTGGATTAGGGACTGTGACTAGGCAGATTGGTTAAGTACGTCAGACCAATAGAAGGCAGGCCCTAATATCTTCCGGGTCGGAAGTTCTAGATCTTTGCAGTACTCTCAAATTTGAGGCCCAATTGTGACCTGTAGCAGCATCACATCATTACTCACAAATATAGAGTGGGTGGGGCATCCATGCGACTCTTTCCGACACCAATCACATCCCTACAACATACGCGCCCCGCAAATGGAGGCTCTGCAGATGCAACATCAGTCTGACACCTTGCCTGCGTATATGGTCGCAGCCTGAGTTTATGTTCCAACCTACGTGAGCTGATAGTACGTTCAGACGGAAGACAACCTACGTACATGATATTATACGCAGTCAACATCTTGCCTGTCTCTTCCCCGGTCTTACTCGTAATGAGATTGCGTACACGAACTGTTTGAACCAAATACGGAACGATATGGCAAACGCCAGAACACAATGTTACATCTGGCCACCCTTGTCCTTGAAACAACATGGTTCCGAACCCTCCTATTACTGAATAAGCTATTTTCTGATTTATATAAAGTGTACTCACGTTGGTCTTGCTTCTAAGCGACAGGGGTTGGCGTTGGATGGCCATGTCGCAGTAAATGATCCTTGCTAAGTTTATTCATCGCGCCTTAACAGCCTTCCTCAAATCTCAGACCTCGTAGGCTCACACCACCCTCATTTTCAAGCCTAATCGCCAAAGCGAGGCGAGCATATGTAGCTTCCGCCAGTTCCACTCCATCGAGTCCTGGCATGCAGGGTGAACTGTATTGCAGAGTCAACAGAGCGCTGCATGTCTTGGAATGTCATCTGGATCAACCAACAGACAAGTGTGGCGCCGTACCAAGGGAATCAAGTGTACTGAGCACGGGATATAGAAGCATTATTACATTGTGCAAATGTCCCACCTAGACGACATGGTTTTGCCTTTCACTCTCCAGCCGCGAGCAATCGCTCGAAGGACACTGAGAGCAAGGTAGGGCTTGTGATGAGGCTTTTATGGGCATCCTGGTACCCACTAAGAAGTGCCGGAGTGATCTCTGAGACAAAGACCTAAAATATCTCTCACCTACGTATCGGCAAGTCTAGACAGCCCGTCGTGGATTTAATTTAGAGCCCAAAGCTCATGACTATGTTTCGCGCGGCCGGGGACCGTTTGTCTCATGTGAGGTAACTGTATACTTCAAATGAGGTGCTCTTATCCCTCAAGAGCCCATCAGGCATGTTGGCTGCAATAACGAACAAGCTAGCTATCTTGCGGTGCTTCTCGTCACGGCCTTTTTGGTGGTCACATTGAGCATAACGTCATCAGACAACCAGTCGTATCACTTTTAGGCTAGCACACCGGTATTTGGTGATGTAGACTTGAGCCAACTTGGACTGTCAGGCGTGTAACCCGACAAGTCGGCGTCGCCGCTTCGTGTCCATGAAGGGCAAAGAGAAGACAGCAGGGATTGTGTGGGTCCTGGCGGTTTCCAAGCACACAATAGCCCATTATCAGGGATACCACGTGAAACATATTCCATCTGCCTCACTGCGCAATCTGGAGGCTGAATTTGGCGGCCCCGCCCGGACGGCTGGAACAAGTTCCGGGGTGCAGGCTCATGTGTTGATGAGTTAAATCGAATAACCCGTTAGTTGAAGGCCGGAGACGGGTCCATGACGAGTGTCTGTGCGCACTGATCTAGGGCAAGGCCGAGTCTGATTTCAAGTCCCTCGCTGCTATGATTTTTGAGCAAGACGAGGGCCGCCCTTTCATCAGCGGCCCCACTCACATGCAAAGGGCTTTGTTATCTTACATGTCCGGACAACGAGACTTGGTGGCCCTTCTCGTGTCCACAGAGTTGTCTTACTTGTAGTTGAGACCCGTGGCTGGGAGTCTAGAATCACCACACAGAACTTGGTGAAGCGCATCACGCCAAGAGCCAATATAATATGTGCGACACGTGATGTCTAAGCACTTACACAAAAGCCCTGAATATCCTTGAGCGAGGGGGTCTAGTGGGGAGATTATGGCTTGCATAAGGCATAAATCTAATCCTTCATTTGTACAGTATGAAAGGGGGGAAAACAAGAGGAAAAAGAAATCACGTTGGAAAAGCGTTCAAGCCCGCCAAGTTTCCCATCAAAGACTATATGGCAACTTGGTCAGCGCCTTTACTACGAGGAGCCTCATACAAAGTCTTCCCAAATTGACTTTCAAATGGTTTTCTTTTGAATTTCGAAAACAAGACAATACAACCCTCGTTTAGACTAAACTTGGTCCATGATATTACCTATGCCCGGCACAGAGCGAAGTATCAGGTTGTTTCAAAATATATTGTTCCACAGCTAAGCTATCCAATACAAGAGGAAATGATCAATATATACGGCTTATAAGATTCCGCTCATAAACCTTGAACGCCTTGTTAGTCAAACGACAACGTTCTCGTTCTCCCTCCTCTTCTCCATCCAACGCTGTGGAGATGTTCTCTTGAGTTTGATTCATCCACTCCCTGATCTCAGTTTCGTTCTTTTCTCCAATCAAAGCTTCAAACGCATCGCCGGGCAAACCCGCAGTAGGGTCGTTTAAATTGGTGGGAATTACCTGGCGACCATTCCATTTCACCTGATGCAGCACCGTTCTGTGGATATGGTAAGCGTCAAGAGCAACAAACGGTATATAATTCGTTTACTTACTGGACGGATTCATTAAGGGCTTGAATGTGGCTTTGTTTCATTTTCGCGGGAAGACGCATCTGAAGTGCGAAAGATACGATCTGTTGACTCATTGTACCGAAGGTGAGGATTGGACAGTAGTAATAGAACTCAGGACATGTACTACCATCGAGATTGCTTGTGGCTTCCAACATCTGTCCGCAATGATCAAGGTGTATAACCTCCATCAAGGTGAGTCCTGTGAATCTAGGGCCGTCCTCCCAGAGAAGAAGTCGGTTCGAGTAGATGTACGTGGGAACTTCAATTGACAATTCGTTATTAGGACAGATGGGTACTTTGATTGGTATTTTCCCCACACATGTCGGCTCTGTGCTCTGAGAGGCCATGTTTTGCTTGCTGTCGCATGAAATAGACTTGGATTGAGGTTGGGAAAGTGGCGAGCAGGTGAATAAGGCCTAGTCAGATGGGAGCTAGAGTCAACGGTTAACATAGTACTAAAATAGACCAGTGCTCTCTTACGTACCTTCAGGCTGACCGAAGCTACATACAGACTACATGAAAGTTGGCGGGATGATCTTCTTATACCTGACGAAACAGATATCAACCCTGTGTCACATGAAAGTGGCGGTGTGATTGTCATGAAAATTGCGGTGAGAAAGCTTTCACTTCCGTGTGCCTGGTTACCTTGGAGTTTCTGGTCGAAACATGCGTTACGACCTAGATGAATGGCACACGCTCCACAGTTTGAAGTCAGACTTGGTATAGCCCCACCTCATAATTAGATGGATAAGGCTTCGGACTTGCCTCACTGCTATCGAGTATTTTGATAGGTACAACGTCTTAGTTCTCTGGCCAGCAATGCGACCATGTCGGGCCTCATCACAGTGATAGCTCATTCCCTCAGGGTGACTAAACAGGCGTCAGGCGCATAACCATTAAACAAGCGGTCAATGCGTTACGTGATGGTCAATATTCATGTGCACGAATAACCCTACGATTAGGGGGTTCTGGTATCTACTCTTCTGCAACAGCGAGTAACGGTGTAGGCATGTAGCAAAAGATCAAGGTGTTAGTTAGTTTTCAGTACGTTACAACCGCTACTAACACGAGGCCGGCATGATCTGTTATACGAATACGGGCATTACGGTGAGTGTCAACACAAGTCTCTGCATATATTAGGTACGCGGGTCAGGCCTTCATCGGGCCTCAAAGCTTACAGGCTTCCTCACGACTCAGTCACCAACTTTGGCAGTACAAGAATCTTTGATTGTCATCTAGAGCTTAGATCTAAACAAGCATGGAACTCTCTGTCGTTATGCTGACCTTATGAGCTAAACGCCTTCTCACACTCTAAGGACCAACACACCACCGGTTGAAAGAATGGATGCAGTGAACATGAAGCCCCTGGATCCTAGTAATCTCTAGCCGCCCTCTTCCGTTGTACACGATGCTGCAGATTTCATCACCGCTAAAAGCATAAAGAAACTCGGTAGAGCTATGAGTAACATAACCATGTGCCAGAATTGCTACTCCGGGACTTCCTCATCGGATGTATGCTATTATCTACATCTTCTACCTTAATGTACGATCTTCGTGCACGCTCTCTATATCAGATCACATTATCCAATTCCAAAGGAGCAGCTTGTGAGATTTTCTATCCGCCCATGCCTCAATGGGTGTTACTAGGCCGAGACACCTGGAAAATGCGATGGTTGCAAAGCGCAAATACCACCACATTACCCCGTCAAAGTTCCTCCACAACACTTTTCCGGTTACTATCATTGGGCAGTAGAGTTCGGAATCCGTTTACGGCGTGGTAAAATCTTACAATTAAGCATCATATTTGTCCTGCCGCCCGGTGTCGAAAGTTGGTACTTGCCTGAAGGCCCTTGCCCGACGCCACATCAGCTGTATGCTCAGGCTTGTTAGTGAGTAGATGCCCGTTGATGGCAATCATCAACCTTGCCAAGGTCAAGAACTAATATGAGTTGCAGGATTTTCGCATTTGCGCAGGATACCTATTACCCGAAGTTGAAGCAAATTTTTCAAATTGAGCTTCATCAAAAGACAAGCAACTTTGCGATGGCCTCTTCCCCGAAGCGCCGGCAACGTTCGCCAACAGGGAAGCCTAATACAAAAAAACGGTCGCCTAGTTCGCGTAAACTCGTTGTGAGTATGGCCTCTCAACCGGCCTCATCGGATGACAAGACTGACGCTTAGGGAATCTGGTATATGGTCAAGAATGCAGTTGTCCCGTGGCTAATGGGTTCCATAATGAAAGTAGCCAAGGAAATGATCCGGACGAGCGGTGACAGGCCAGAATGGATCGCTGAAGTTGGGGATCAGGCACATCTATGCGAGGTTTATCGCGCCAATGACAGAGGTTTGTCAAATGATTCAGCAATTTTTCCTATGCCGGTATGGAGGCCATCGTTGAAATTCAGGGACTTTTTTGTCACAGATGCTATAACATTGGCATGAGACACGGGAGGCTCTATTTTCTTTCTTTCTCAAACCTTTTCGGTCTGAAAGGAGAGGTGATAGTTGATGGACCACAGATATAAAAGCAATACAATGCGGAATAGCCGGCAAACGATGACCAAATGGACAAAACATCTTCGAATGATGGACCTTCGACAAGGGAAATAAAGGCTGCAGGTCTAGAACCAATACAAGCGTCAGTGTTAACGCGCTAGATGATATTGATGATAGCTTACCTCTGAAGTCGCCTGGCAGCTGTTGGGTAGAAAGGAATAGACCGTGATCATGTTGGTTCGTTGGACGTTGGAGGCCTTTGTGTCCCAGGGGCTGTGTTCAAGGCACCTGGGATAATCGGAATTATGGATGATCTACCCTGGTCAAGGGTGCCATGAACCCCATATAGATGTATTATTCTTGCTCGTACCGTGAACCCGGAATGGGATAAATGTTTAATGACTCGTAATTCTAGGTCAGTTGTTTTGTATTGGACACGAATTGACGCGCACGTCAACTCTAGATAGTACTTCCCAACCCCACCAGCTTGCGAAGCCGTGGTGAGGGGTGGCTAGAAGCATCTTTTTGCCGGCGCAAACCCGAGAAGTGATCGGAATGACGCCAGAGATTGTCATTCCCGTAGTCCGCTGAAACGCGTACTTGCGTTGCGTTTTAGGGCGAGGAGATCCACTTGTTGTCTAGAGGCTGCATGTGAAACCTCACGTTATCTAGCTTTGGTGAAGGACGAGGGCCGTGCTTAGCGAGGTACACCGCTGCATATGGGGATCCGTTGCCGCTACCATGCAGTAGTGGCTGTTAAGCTTGCCTCATTCCCTTTGTACTCGAGTACATCCGTGGCCCCAAATTTTTCAGCTTCTCCACTACAGACCTACATTCCGTCTTCCCCGGCAATGGACAGCCAGCATTGAACAAACCCCCACTCGCAACGCACTTCTCATTAGGGGTTCTAATGTTTATGGATTTCCTCTGCCCAAGGAGACAAAGCTTTCCATATTACTAAATTTGCTGCTCGCCAGTGAAAGAGAGTACATCACTCCTGCAGAGGGAAACTTGAGATGAAACACATTACCACCAACATTTCACTTCCTCCATCATACGTTCTATCATAAAGCAACATACTGGCACCGTTGGCCGAACATTTAAACCTGAGCTCGACCGCCCTCCATCTTTCCCTCAGAAGCATGCATCGAGTTGTCCAGCCTGGCTACCAAGAGTTCTTTAAACGACCTAGCTTTCTTTACTAAAACGACTCCCCAACGATGTACAGAGACTCATTTTGTCGAACCTGGATTACCAGTTCCTCATCTTCCTCTCCACGGTGAACCGACACTTTTACCGCACAGTACATTCCCAACGCATAGTAACACCACGAGACAAGATTGAGTTTGTCATGAGAGTAGCAAAAGACTCCCCAGAACATTGGGCTAGCAAGAAAAGGAAAGATCGCCGACCCGGAAATCTGGAGTGCTACTGGTGCTTCCGTGTACGGACTCCGCAACTATTTGATGTATTACAAGCCAATACGGCCTACTTTGGCCCACAAGACCAGCTTGGGCCCTTCCGCCGCTTCGGCATCGGATGTGGAGTAAGGACTGGGCTTCATGCACCATCGGGCTGCATCGTAACAATGCCCTTCAAGTTGCCCACTACGGCCAAAAGAAAAGTAGTAATAATCGTTACTATGGGCCTTTCTACACGATATCAGAAGTCGTTTGCATAATCTTGTGTATGCAAACGTGAGAAATGCTTACGCCATGGAGCTCTGCTGCTCCAAAAGGCCCATGGAAAAGACTCGTGCGAATACAGGTCAGTGGGATTAAGCTATATGAAGGTCAATCGAGGAGACCCTGATAAATACTTGGCCTGGTTACCCGCCGGGGGCTTTTCTATCAAAACCTGTATTAGGATCGGCAGATTCACTGGCACTGCTCTGTAAGGGGCATTCTTAAGTCCCGAGAATTGTTGATGGTACCGAATAATAATATTAATGTCTCATTTAACCTTAGGACACCCCTCATTTATCCATCATTCCCAAAAGAATAAATATCTAGCCACCAGTCTACTGTAAAGAAGAAACTGCCTGAAACTGCCATTTCTTGTTCCCATACATGAAAATACGCTGATCTTTGCTATTGCTTCCATTCTCCCTTCTTGAGTGACAATATTGCACACCGTCGTGAGTACGACGCCAACCAGAGTTTGGCCTAAATAGAGAAACAGTGTATGCCCACAATCAATTATTAGCCATATTCTGGTCACATCTCCCAACAAAGAAACACTACCAGTGGGAAAAGATGGTACTAAATGATAATGAGGAGAATATCTGTACATGAATCAAGAAAATGGCCGTGAATAGCGCAGTATCATGGAATCAGATACAGGCCAGCCTTCCCTCTAAGAAGATGCTTTTGAATCTCCCCAAACCTCCAAATTCAATGAGCCTGCCTTCGGAAGCGTGACTATAGCGTGGGCGATCGGGAGTCCCAGGATTGGCCGGGATTATTCGAGAGTGAGATCATCATTCCTCTTGAGTATCTTACGCACACACTGTTGGACGAGTCCCGTCCAAGTTGAATCTAAACTTGCAATGTTAGGGCTTAAGCTCTTCACAATGTGCCATTGCACGAACCAAAGCGTGACTGCCTCCGGCTGGCCCCGATCCTAAGCTCAATGGTAATGGAAAGCCTCTGGACTGAGAACTTGTCTCTCTCTGCTAATGACACCCATCTTCAGATATACTTTTCAGGGTAGATTCAGAAATATACTCTTCGGGGTAAACAATAGTCATAGCTGTGGTGCAAGACTGGCTTGGATCGTACTGGTCGCATTTAGCAAGCCTGTGCTCTGTCATTCGTCCATTGGCAATGGAGACTTTAGTGTATATTTCTGTGGTACACATGGCGATATCGTTGTAACCAATAAATAGTTGTAGATTTCCAGATTAGCCGTAGGTTTCCAAAAAACAGTAAAGTAGTCCTGAGAACCTTCGGCTGTAGTGAAGCAGAATTTCTTGTGTTATCTTGATAGAATATAACACGTTAACGAACAGTTGTTGTTAGATTAGCCGCAAGCAGAAGTCAAGATGTACTGAGCAAGCCCAAAACTATAGCTATACTGTAGCTTTAGTATTTATAATTTCCAGCGTCACAACGCAATGGCAGCGCTGGGCCATGGCAATTTGATGCCTATCGTGCAGGATAGCCCGTTTGCTACTAGGGCAGTCACGACACGCAGAGCCCCAATGTGTTTTCAGCAGGATCTGCTGCTCGTGAATTGCAATTACACAAAACGAAATCACTTTTGCATTCTCTTAAAAGAGCCTCGTAATTACAGAAGGTTTGCGCACTAGGCTGATCGCGGCAATAAGAGTTGAACTTGTAGCTGGACACTAAATACCAATCAAAATGCTATCGGCACTAGAGACCGTACACTGGGTCAAGGTTGTGATTTATAATACAGAAACTGTAACAGTGAGGCAGCAAGGCTTGGTGCAACGACTCTGCTCTGTTGGATGCATGCGCAATGCGGATTAGCGGATCATCGTGGTTGAAACATGGGTGGCAACAATTTTAGTATTGTAGTTGTTTTACAGAATAGGAACCAAGAACAAGAATACAATTCTCGATACTTCTCAAGCACGTACGTGACTAGAGTGCCCTCACTATAAAGTCGCCTCTTATAGGCATTGTAATTGTTCGCCAACATATCATCAGATTCATTTACAAAGCCCCCTAGGCGACAGGTTGGTACCCACCTAACCTAAAGGTGTGGATGTTGGTCAGCTTGCCGCTATGGTGGGGCGCAACGGTCACCTTCCTTTGTCATCTTACTTTCTTGGCATGCAGATGTTAAGAAAGTAGCCCTAATTACACCAATCTTCTTAACAAGTGCACCACAACAACCACAATCCTGCGCTTCGCGCAGCCCACGGCGGCGGCGATGGCATCCGCCACCTCCTGCCCGCCTATTGTCCCGGACCCTTTTGACCTGGGAATCCATACTCCTGCCAATCTCAATCGAGGAGCCCGCACTGCCCTCTTACAAAACAGCCCCGCTGTCGTGAATGGACCTGTTGGGGTCCCGCCCGCCTTCGGGAGGACGGCTCAAACGCCGTCTTCGCCTCTCAATGCGATCTCTACTGCTGCGGCCACGGAAGGGGCCCAGCTCGCCAATCCCGCCCCCTCC
>JABEEM010000925.1:0-24220 GCA_013363185.1 Fusarium secorum
ACTCCGACGAAAGCTTGAAGGTACCAAGACTTCTTCTTTAGCAATGACTTTGGATGTAGCAGCTGCTACTTTGAATCGTAGCCCTGCACTGGCCTCCCAGGCATATTTTGACTCTGCTTTAGACAGTAGTGTGACACCAATTCCTTCCAGCTTCTCACCCAGTCTGATGAGCTCACCTAATTCACCTTCGTTGCATTGAGTCGGATCAAAATCGATCACCAGGTCGGTAAGTGATCGTGCCGAAATGGCGATCTGGTTCAATATAGATGCAGTCATTGCGTCTGGTTAGAGGTGCTTAAAACGACATCAACCTCTTCCATATATAACCACAACCAGAAGGGATAGCCTAGCATAAATACATATTCATCCCGACGCTTAGATTCTGCGAATGACCGATCAATTAGCACCATGCACTCAGGGGGCCAAAACCTGTTCCAGCTGCTTTCGTTTCTGCTCGAGGACCAGGGTACTGTTTTCATTCATTTCTCCACCTCAATCTCCCCGCAGCAGAGAGTCAAAAGCTGCACCCTTGCTAGGGCTGGGATGTTGGGGGAAAGAGGTGATTTCCTCCATGCTGATGAGCCTGGCACTGCTATAACTAACAATCTGATCTCTTAGCCCGTTAAAATCCCATGGCTCGACTCAGCTGATATGGCTATTATAGGAGATAGTAGTTCTATTATAGATGTGTCTATATTTCATAATAATACCAATAGTTTATAGTATCTATCTATATATAGAAAAGCTTAATATATAGGAAGAGGAAAGCAATAGAACTAATTAATTAAGTAATTTACTCTTAAGTTTAAATTATATCTCAAATAAAGACTGTTGTGTTTTCCTTCTTTACCATATACATTGTCCTTATAAGCCTTTGTGCCTGCTCACGACCCTCATCTATAATCTGCCTAACAATCTTGGGTCGATTGGATAATAAAAGGGACAAGAGGACAGAGTTACCCATAAGTAATACAAGGAGTACAAAACTCAAGAGACCCACAAGTATTTGGCACCAAACCACCTCGTGACTGAGACTAGCTGATCGGAGGCGAGATAGCCAGGCTAGGATAATAGAGATAACTCTTCCGCTAAAACATATCGAAAGAACTTCCAGTAAAAATAACGCAAAGTCAGCGCACCGGCGGACCTTAGGTGAGAACAAAACATTTACACTACAGTACGGAATTGTTATCCAAATAGTCCATGGGAGGTTAAGAGAGAGAAACCCAAGATAAGCTCTAGCCTCCTTGATCATGCTAAGCTGGACCACGCTGTCGACCAGTGGGGTAATCTCATTATCGATATCCCAAGTAAAGTACCAGGTACCGATTGGGATCCCTAGAAAGATGAGAGCCAAGAGGACCATTTCAACAAAAAGAGCAAAGGCTCGAAGGGTTACCTCAAGCAGAGAGTACTGTACATTAAAAACCTTCATTGTGGGCAGACAGTTGAAGCAAAAACGCATATGCAAGTGAGCTTGCAGTTGTTGTCAATCGTCTTGGTAGCATAAAAGAATTGGCAAAATGAAATGCCTACCGATTCTTATTAACCCGAGGGCTAATTCCTAAACACGTGAAACCTGATGCATGCGCAAGGATGCTAAAATCTGCACCTGGGGCAAGGATACCGAAACCAGCACCTGGAGCAAGGATGTCAAAACCTGCACCTGAGAGCGGTGCCCAGATTTACACAGGAAAGGAGTGTCAAAATCCCGCACGTATGGGTGTAGCCTGTGAACAGAACAATGTAAACTTTGTTCAGTTTTCACATAGTGGAGTAATCTGTTGAATTAAAACCTCTTATGTATGGCATAATAGGCCTGGGCTCTTATCTCCTTTACTTACTTATGTCAGGCTACCTAGATTAACTGACCTTTTCCTTTCTATCGCACGACTATGGCGACTTTCTCACAGTGTTTGGCTTGTTATCCTGTCCTGGATTGTTTACTGTCCTATCTCTCGGCTACGGATTCCTCTATTGTACTCGGCCTTATTGGAGTTCTCTATACCAGCGACAATAACTTATATAAGAGGTATGTCGATGTTTTTAGAGACATCCCTGAGTATGCGGGTTGGATCAAGCACATGTTGTCAAAAGGTCACACGATATTGCTTGTAGGGAAGGATCTAGAGTTACTCGAGCTCTCTTACAAGTACCCTCTCTGGTACTGGAGAGAACACTCTCGCAGTGAGGTGAGAAGCTTGTGGCTCGTGGCTCTCACCACAAAAATGCAAAAGGATAGCCTAAGGAAGACAGATGCGATTCCTGCCATGGACGAGAGCGGTGATATTTTCGAAATTCCCGCGTTCGACGAGAACTATCTCAAGTATAGTCACATTGGAGGGGGTTGTTCAAATGCACTCTGCTACCCATTCTCGTTATCAATATCCTACAACATGCCATTACCTCTGTCATGGCCCGACTGTGCCTATGATACAATGCAGAGGCGATCCTGGCACACGATCTGCCGAGCTAGCGATTCAAATATCGATCTCGTCTATCTTCCCAATTACTGCACTCAGGATATACTTTTCGACGAAGCGACGGAATCCTCAATGCCATACTTCACAGCCATATTTGGCTGTCCGAGACCCTTCAACGAGCCAAGTGCTATCCCGTATATCAACCTCAGAGACGGACAGGTTCGAGTGACTCTCACCGATCCCTATGTTGGTCAGGGAATTGATTTTCCCATAAATACAGAGTGGCATGGTGAGGATTGGAGTGAAGAATCCAATATGAACACCTTTATTTTTGCATTCTACCAGCCTCGACTTCATACACAAGTTAGGGGGCTCTGTCGGTATAACTTTATGGCTATAGAGCTAGAGGGTCTTGATCCCGATGTTGATAGTATTAATACTTAAGCTAAGGACAACTTCTAAATAGCAATGATATCATATAGTGAAAGTATAGCCAGTGTAGTAATAGCTGAAAGTAAAAGAAGCTTAAATATTCTAGTAATATTTTCTAAGAATAGAATAACTTTAGCTTATGCCCTATAATGTCTTTAAAGCTCTGATAGGTATGATCTTCTCTAAGTCAAAGGAGAATAGCTAAAGTAGCTACATAATAAATATAATCTCCAGGATTATATGCCTGGGATGCAAGTTCTATAACATACTATCTCGACGACTGCCCTATGTGTATCAACATCATGAACTTGCTATAACATAACCCCCCAGGACTAAAGCGCCTGCCGTATTGAGGTCTTACTAACGGCTACCTGACTGAGAAGGGTTTACGTAGCACTTTTCTCCGTCTAATTAGCCATGCTTGCCGTAGTGCAGGGGTATAGAAGCCGCACCTGATAAGGGAGGGGTGCCGAAAACTAACAACCCCGCCGGGGTCATATGGAAGAATCAGTTTGCAAAAACAGATACTAGTTCTAGGCGAAGCCTAAAGACCAGATAAGAGCCAGTGTGACGGCAACTTGCAAGGCTCGGTCGTATCTAGCCCGGACAGGACAATGACCCAATTTGTATCTTTTTTAGAGATGGCGACTACGAGAAGGCAGAGCAATTCAGAAAGAGAAAGGTGGAGGAATAAATGCTGCGAGGCGTTATGCAGTCACATAAGTGAGTTTTGGAGGGAACCCTTATAGTGTAGAGACTAAGACTCGCAGATTCAAGGTTAAGTCTTAGTCTTGAGCCCTCCCAAGTCAGACTGCTACCTGTGCGAGAAGATCCATATCGTTGGTCTATCGTCCCTGGTAAGGAGTACCTGTTTGAAAAGAACCTCAGCGACCAGTCTACCAAGATATATAAAGATCTCTATCAGGGGATCAACAAGGACTTCAAAGCCACGAGACCGCCTCCATCACTATTAGACAAGCCACGGCAGAGAGATAATGCTGTAAGACCTGTTACATATACTTGACTTATACATATTGACATAAACAGAGCACACCTCATCAAACAACTATCCGAGTCACATCACAGATTAATGAATTACAGGTGCAGAAGGATTATGCACTTCAGAGAGTAAGACTACTGGAAAGTCAGCTCCAGGAAGAATTAAAACGCAGGGTAGGTCTGGAAGAGAAGCTCCAGGTAGCACATGAAAGACAACAGTGCTTGATGAGGGAGCTGCAAAAGGCAGAAAGACGAGAAACATACTTTCGGAATGCAGCACTGGACTATTCTCAGGAGATAGCAAAGGTTGCACCGGCTTTAAGGAAATTAACTGAGAAGACATATTTCACAGATGATGGGTTTGTTTAATATCCCTATGATAAGCTGCTGAGGAACTGCGTTGGTGTTAGTAGATAACGAGAAGACAATGGCACCTGACAGACCAGGGTCCGGTTTTGATATCACCTCTGGGCGCTATGATATAATCATTAATGAAGGTTATTTAAATAAATCCCATTGACGCACATACATTACTACTATTATCGTCCTTCTCTTTATACATCAGGGCTGACACCTTAACCCCTCAACCATATTACAGTTATTCTGTTTAAACATATCACTATGAGCAACAATTTAAGCCACTTAACACGAGACATACTGCAAATATTAGACGATATGACGCCTCAAGACACCTCCAAAACAGTCAATAGCTTAACAATTGAGATTGGGGTATTGAAAGAAGATATCGAGAAACAGAATGCCCGGCTTTTGGCATCCAAAGCTCTTCTTGAGGAAATCATGGATATCATTCGAATCACTACCAAAGCAGCAGACCTATTCAAGAAACAAAACATAAATTCAGAGAGTGTTTGGGCCAGCTTCTGGGGTATTCTGAAGGAGTGCGATGAAGCCATTTTTGAAATGGATTCAGTTGGTTCCCGCGATATTTAGCGCCATAGTCCCCTTAGGTTATTGAAGATTAGTTGTTCATCGAGCCACTTTCTTTCCTTCGTAAATATTCCAGCATTTCTGTGATGAACTCTGTAATTCGAATGTTTCTTGCTGTTTGTGAAGCCTGCCGCTTCTGCAGTTCCTCCATCTTGGTCTCAAGTCTGGTGATTCTAGCCTCGAGAGATTGTAGGCCGGCATGATCCTGGCTGGACTGACCAGTATCCACTGCCATTTCTTGTTTGTCTTCGACGTACGTGACGCTGCCATCTATCAACTGGCCGCTGGCCAGAATTCGATTCTGTTCATCGGTACAGTCTTCAAAGGTAGAAAGCCCCATCGGGAGGTCCATTCCGGGATCAGACAGAATTGTGTCAGAATTCCCGATGCCCAGCACCGGAGGGAAGTCGAGTTCGGTGCTGACATGATTGTCGTAATCGTGATCGGTTATACCAAGCGTTGCTCCCTCAGTATCTACCACATTTAGCTGATCTATGAAGGATAGATCAAAGTTATCAGAAAAGTCTTGCAGGAAATGAAGACCATCCTCGTAAAGTTCAAGGGAACCAAAAGCCCCATCAGATACAGGTTGTTCGGTGGTTGTTGTCCACGGCGAGTCAGTGGGGGCAGGATCTGCAAGAAAGGTAGGGCTAGAAGACGCTAAGATAAAACCTTCGCAACTCTGCGCGAACGAACTGTCGCTAAAACTCATGGCTAACGTAGAGCTGTATAACCAGATACAACGGCAAAAGAGTCGTGCAAATCTGCATTTGTTTTTGAGGCCTTTTGACATGAAGCCGGGTGGTGCATGCGTTCGACCAAGAGACATAACTTTTCACTACCAACAGCTTCCCTCCTTGATGTTGTTTGTTGGTTTTGAGTCTGTTGGTTCAGCAAATTGGTGATCCAGAGCCAACAGGTTGATGATACGACAGAGCATGGATTCAGATTACGTCCCCATGCAGGTATTTTCTGTACCCCTGGCATATTCCTAATCTTTCAATGTGATGCTGCTGTCATTTTGTGTGACGTATAAGGCACTCAATGACAGCGAACTGTTTTAATTGGTGGTACCGAATGATCGGGAACATGAATGTTACGATTGGTCACCGTGATAGCGCTGATCACACCCATAATTGCTTCCATAGCGATCATAATGAAAGTTTGGTGCTTCCTCCAATGCTGCCCAAGACGTGATCAATATCGACCCCCTTGTTCAAATGCCAACCAACACCATGCAACATATGACCGGCAAGCTCGGGGCCGATTTCTGCTACCCTGGTCGCTCACCACCGGGAGGAGAATTAGCATCAATTGCTTCTGCCAACAAAGATGGTGGCTTGTAAATTGCATCTGGACAAGCAATATATAGTTGCACAACTGCTTGTCGTTTACAACCAGCTTTACAACCAGAAACTCACCCTTATCTACCCTTTCATATCCTTCACGACTCACGTTGCAATGGTACAGTACTTCTTATAGTAGAAGAAGAGGAGAAGCGTTAAATTGACCATCGACAGGAGTATCAGCACCAACTGGTCACCGTCCCTGAGAACTCCATAGTGAGAACTTGGCAACAGCCGGCGCCTGTGCAGCAGCAACCGTCAAACCCCGCTTGCTTTGTGTCTCGACTGGCAGGCGAGCTTCTCCTTTCGCGCACTGATAACATGAATTTACGTCATATGAGTACTCAGTTGCAACATGATGTTGGTAGTTGGCGGCAAGAGTATGAGAAACTCCTTGTAGAGTACTGGAAGATGTCCGAACACAACGCTGCTCTCTTGGGCCAGGTTTCGCGTCTGAAGGAGCAAGTCCGGGCAACTAGACCTAAGCGAGGCAACAACAGAGGTCGCCGTGACGACGGCATTATGTCTATGCCCGTTCAGGCAGGAAGCAGCGATATTGGTTCCAATGAGCAGGAAGCTGTTGGTGATGAGTTGAACTGAGGTCAGTGCGCGCTAAGCTGGATTCATAGTTGGCCTAAAGTTTAAAAGAATTCGTTTTAGTTGTTGACCCTTGTCTCCAAGTCCCGTGTTCAATTGTACCTGCCATTATGCAGGGGGTTCAAAAAGCTGATCCCTGTAAGGTCCATTCCGTGCCTTGCTTTAACCCGCAGTACTCCGGACACAGCGGGGGAAAGGAATTAGAGGTTCAATACCTGTTTTACCCTTGTAAATTCAGAGTTTATACGCAATAAGGCATCCACTCTCTCCTGCGAGGCATTGGTGTAGGTGCCGTTTCGAGTACCTTCCATGTTCGTGATGATGTAATTCCTCAGACGGGATCGGATTTGACTCGACCTACATAAACCATTTAAACTCTTTGATATGAACTCTTGCTTTCCCTCGCCCTACATAGAGCTACTACTCCTGAATTCTTTTTGCTAAATCGGCAATGTCTCACCCAAAGGTCACTCAGCGCAAAAGACGCACTCAGACATTAAAAAACAAAATGAAGCAATACTCACATATTTTCGGCGTTAATATCACCGTCATTATGCAAGACAGGAAGACCTTACAAAACCAAACTTTCACATTTTCACCTGATCACGGCTGGGCCACCGTAAGTACAACAGAGTAGGCTCTTCGCGTTAGCTAATCTAGGTATTGTAGACCCCAGGTCGCTCAACTAACTCCCCAGGTCTACCTGAGATATCCACTCGGCCAGAAGGCCGAGACTTTGTTGAGCGACTTCAGCAGCGATTTGAGCAGCTTAACGTCGAGTGCCCCCCTTGAAGAGAAACCCAAAAGGTATTTCAGCCATACAGTGCCAGATGTCTTTACCCCTCGTCATTCACAGGAGCAACAGCACAGATAAGCGAGAGAGGTCGTTGACAGAATTTAGTATGATGAAGCTCCATGAATATATCCACATTGTCCTCACATCATTTTTCCTTCTTCTACTAAGATGACAAACATGCCCTACAAAGTCTCCTTCGCTTAGAAGGTCGACTGCAAGTAATCTCCCGCACTCTCTTTTTGTGAGTTCGCATCCCGAAAACCGCAGTTGTAGATCCTCTCTCAATGAGATTCGTGATATCGTATGGTGATCCACTGATTGGAAAGGCGCGTGAACCACCCTGTTCCTTCAGTTCGATCAGCAGGGATTGACCAGTCATAAATTCAAAGTGCTGCTGAATATTGCCATGCTCGTCTGTTTCTACTGTCGATCGACAAGACTTTCCGTTGATATATACTTTTGACCGTCGTAGCTTGTTGGCTACCTTTGGTAACGCTGCGTCCCTCCCTTTTCGAGTGCAGAGTATACTGCCCTTGACGTAAAGGTTCGACCCGCGCTTTTGAGGCAAAGCGGTCAGTTCAAAGTAGAATAGAGTTGCGAATAGGTGGTAAGCAATATCTGGCACAGCTCCGAGCAGCATATCGTCCCGGTACACCATGGATAGGAGTGCAGGCATCGATGCAGTGTCGTCAATAGCGGGAAGATTTGAGATAGTGAGGTCCAGCCTGTACCTGCCACAATGCCTACCGGTGTTGACATGGGTACTTGTGACATCGTCCCAAATCCTTCGTCCTTGCATTAGAGACATGCACGCCCGTCCGAATCGCAAGATCCAGCTGTCAGTGATAAAATTTGACTCTTCGTCTCTTAAGGGAGCATTTGGTGACGTTCCGGTCCCTACATTCAAGACGAGGTCTGGCTGCGCATTGCCATTCATTGCCGCAAACTCTGCTAACGCGATCGAAAGGGGGTTGTTTGCTAAAACCCCCGCATCCTGGAATGTCCCGAGACCGGCAAGATATTTTGCTCGGAAGTATCTAAAACAACGTTAGATTCAGCGCAGACCTTAAATGTGAGCGCAGCACTAACAATAGTGCCGCTGAGGCACTTCTTCCTCTACTGAAGAATTAGCCAGCAGTTCTTGTAGCTTTTGAGGCTAGCTACGGCTTACACTTCCCACGTCTTGATATTTTCTGTCGCTGTCAGAACCGTGTAAGCTCGTGTTCCTTGCCTTGAGCTGTTGTAGTTCGTGAAAAGGCAAAGAGAAGAAGGGTGTTTGATAGTTGCTACCGGAATACCAACTTTCGCTCCTATTCTCTGCGCATACGCCACTTCAGTAAAGGCCTTTTCACCAAAGACGCTCTTCAGCGCGATCTCAATGTCAGTTTCGGAGTACAATGAGTCCAAAAGAATGGCCCGGATCAAATTTACGCCAGGTACGGATGCGGTTGATGGAGGCCGGAAAGCAGATTTTGCCAGCTTCTGAAATTCAACGCCGCATCGTTCTACCGACCACCCGTTGGCGAACATTGCGAGTACTATTAAAGCCCCTAGTGGCAGTCAGTTAGTACGATTCCGCGCGCCGGGGTTGCTTAGTCATGGTAACATACCTGCGCTTACACCGTATGCCAGTGTGAAGAACTCTTGTATTGGTATAGGGAGATCAAGCTGCTGTTGGACTTGACCTAGGATGGCAGGAGGTATTATTCCACGAACGCCACCCCCATCAATACACAATATAGAATGGCCGGCTGTAGGCGGCCGAATACGTACCACCAAGTCTACAACATCCCCATCAAGCAAACAATTCTTTAGGGAAAAAAGATAAGGGTCAGCTTGTTCCGATACGCCGAACATCTGAACGCAAGTTTCACAGATCCAATGGCCACATAGTAACTTGTGCCTCGGGATCCGTGTAAGACAGGAGAAACAAGTTCTGTAGGTTTTGATGTTGGTCCAGCGGTCCGAATGACCGATCAGTACAGATTTGTGTATGCATTTTGACGACTCGCCTTGTCGGAGGCGGTTGAACCAACCACAGAATTCGCGCACAATTGAATTCAAAAGACCGCTTGGCAACAGATGTCCTACATTTCGATCGACAGCAGTCGCCTGCTTGCAGGCCTCAGTGCAGGTATCTTTATATAGGCTTTGAAAGACATCTTGGGGGTTGAACACTGTAAGATTTAGCGTAAGGGCTTGAAATGTTTTCAGGAACCTACAATGCATATCAGGAAGAAAATGGTCACAAAACAAACTAGACGCAATTATGGGGGAAGCAAAGGAGATGAGATCATCCGGTGACGCTATATGACTCATGAACTCGGTGAGATGGTCTGCTAGCTCCGGCGAAACTGGAATATCGCGCCGAGCACTGCGGATGAGATCGATGGGTTGCTGGTACAGGGTACCTGCTGACTCAAAAGCCCTTTCAAACAATGCGTTCGTATGTTCGACAGACAACAGCAGCCCGGATTCTCGGCGTCGCTGGCGAACCACTGCAAGATGCTCGTGGAAGCCAGTTTCAATCGATACAGAAGAACGTGAATCCGCGGCTGGAAGAAACCAAGAGCCATTGAAGTAGAAGTCCAATGAATTAGAGGTCAGTTCGGTAACTGTTGTTGTAAAGAGGCGTTCTGCTACAGCTGCAGCATCTGGCTGCAGCAAGTGTTTCTCACAAAGAAGAATCATCAATGATGGCTTCCAGAGGGGGCACTTCTGAAATGGCCAAGTGGCGATCCAGCGCGCAACCTTGGCCAGGTCTGAAGGTTCATATGAATAGAAGCAGAAGATATCCACAAATGGATATAGTAAGCGAGAGAACAGGAGACCATGAGACTGGGTATCAGAAATTTCTCGCGATAGCAGGGTTTCTGACTGAGATGAGCAACACCCAAAACTTCTTGGAGAGTTATGAAGAGGCATAGTGGCGTTGGCGATCAGTACAGGCTCCTCATTTTCCGCTCTCGTATCAATATCCAAGCGAAGCCCACCAGCATATTGCCGACGTTTCTTAATAAGACTTTTCTGATGGCTGCCAAAGATAATACTGAGGCTCGGACATGAGACTTCAGGTTGAAATGAAGAAGTAAGCTGTTGCAGTCTCCCCGAGTTATGGACTGATGGAATTTCCTGAGTAGAAACCCATAACCAATGGCTACAGTTACACCTGGCCATCTTGTTTGCATATCAGAGCGTTTTGTGACTCAATCTTGCCGGAGAAGCCGTGAACATATGTATGTGAGCAAGATGACCCAGGCCTGGTCCTGTTTTGAACACCGCTGTCTGTGGGGATTTGGTAACCTAGGACACGAAACACGCACCCATGGGTCTTCTGCCACAATACATAAAAGCATGAAAAAGCCATTAAGATCATTTTCAATGCAACTTTCAACAAGATGGGCACAGAAACTGGCATAAGATCCCATACTTGCGGTATTTGTCATCGCCCTCGGTCAGATGAGTTCCATCGTCGTTATCCTGCTGGCCAGGGTTATCCTCGCACCCATTCCATCTGCCGCCGTTGTCGTCATGAACAGCGTGGAGTTACAAGGAAATCTCATGAGCAACCAGTTTGCCAGAAAACACGCAAGAGTAACCCCGTCCGCCGGAGTGTCATTGTCGCAGTCAAGAACATCTGGCGTGCTCTCATGAGTGGCAACGGTCTAAATATCCACATTCACCACCATCACTGGCATCATAGTAACGGGGACGATGGCGTAACAAAGGAGAACAAAAGGCTCCGTCCAGGGCCTATAGAGAGTACTGGAAATCGACCTATGCAGGTTGCTGAGCTTGCTGATGGCCCGGTGCCATTGCCGTGTGAGCTACCTGCATATCAAGAATTGACCTACGGTCCAGAACAGAAACCAGTATTCAGATTTCATGTTACAGAGTACAGTTGATTAGATGAGTTATATCTTACCACAATAAGTGTCGAATTTATGCATTTGTTCCCGAGAAACTACTTGTGGTATCTATTAAGCTAAACTGTAGAGATTAGGATCAGATACACGTGGATTCGTATTCAGATATTAACAGCTTAAGCATATATAACAGGGAATAGACATATTAAAGTATGATATACCAGATATCTAGGGGACTACTAGAACAAATCTCCATTGTAAGTATTGTGGTTTCCAGCACGACGTTGAATCTAATGTTGTCTGAGATGCCTCAAGAACCAGAATTGATACAACAGCAGCATTAAGCCCATAAACAGGCTACAAAAACCAGCAATACTAGCTGTTACTATGGCTGCCACCGACCAATCACCATCTTGAGCGGTGTACACATTTGTGATCCCGGTTAAAAGAGCCATTAATGCGTGAAGTAATCCAGGGCTCTGATATATCAGCACATATTTATTCAGGTGTGGGACATACTGACAGAAAGATTCGATAGACAAGCCAGAACCAATTATGCTTAAGGTTCCACCACGCCCAAAGAATACCTAGAATACCGATGATGCAAGACAGGCTTCCAATGTATAACAAGGGGACGTTGCGGACAGCACTCTGGATGACACGCCCAGCCTGGTTATGATTCAAAAGTCTGCTCCGACTGATTGAGGTAAATGTTCCAGGAAATACAATAAAACCAGCAAGTAAAAGCCAGTTAGAAATTGAAGCAAGAAAGTTCCAACGAAGAGGAACTTCATGCGACTCCACAACCATTCTCTCGTAGCTTGATAGGGATTCAGCCGGAAGGGGTACCTGAGCAGCCTTTAAGGCAACATCTTCAAGTTCTTCAGCTTTGCTTCGAGTAGTTTCCATTTCTATTGAGATGGAATGTTCGCATACAAGTCGTTTCTCGACGTCGCCATTGGAGGGCAAATACACGAGCTTTTATGTTCCTCTCATGGAGTGTCTGGTTTCGGCACCCCTCGTGACCTGTGTTGCTAGCTTCTGCCTGTTGACAGGGGTGGGCGTGCCGGTTTTGCGACTGAAATATCTATTATGATATGCTTACTGGACGCTCCTTTTCTGATAGACCAACTCCCGGCTGCCAACTGCCATTATGGATTCTACGGATATCTATGGTATCTTCATGGGAAGTGTCATCCTTTTTCTGCTCATCTCTTCGTTCTTTTATTCCGTTGCTCAAGTTGCATACAGTCATATCCGTCGTTTTTTTCTCCGTCAAATCTATTTTTCCCTCCTGCCCAGGTGGCTTGGTGGATGTCTTCGATTGTCAAGATACTGCGGATTGCTGATGATTATTTACCTGAACGCCAATGTCTGCCTGCTTGTTGTTGATGTGAAAGATGGCTCTGACTTCACACGAAGACTTGGAAGAGCTGCGTTGATAAACCTCGTACCTCTTTGTGCGGGTGGCCGGTTTAACCAAATCGCGCATGTTCTTTCAAGTCGGCCAGATAATTACCTCACTCTGCATAAATGCATCGGTCTGGTTTTCATCGTTGAAGCTTCTCTACACTCCATTCTCTCATGGCTGCATGGCGATATTGATCTCGGAAGATGGCCAGATAAAGCCGGCTTAGTTGTGAGTGTATTGTATATCTTCTACCAATTGATTGTCTTTTGCAGGCCGTTGGCTCTTAGAAACCTTAGTAGTACTAACGAGACGAAGGCTGCTAGCTCTGTCGGGGCAATCTTATTAATTTCGATTCCTGCTCTCTGGAAATGGATGTACGAGCCTTTATCGATATTGCACCTCGTTCTTTCTGTCACAATGATTACTAGTCTCTGGTTTCACCTACCTTCAACCAACATAACACAGGTTCCTAGGCTCTACCTTATCATCGCAATATCGATCCTTGCATTAGTCAAGTTGATTTTCTTTTTAAAACTCCTTTTTATTAACGTCTCAACAGAACTTATCTCTACCGCTACTATTCAGCAGGTTGGAGAGAACGGCATAGAAGTCAGGGTGACTATGCCGCGGCCTCTGAAGTTTCGTGCCGGTCAGTTTGTGTTCTTAAGTATCCCGCGACTTGCCTTGTTCCAATACCATCCTTTCCAAGTAGCTTGGGAGTACCTAAGTGACAAAAGCGATGGCGGACGACAGGTGATTGTGATCATCATCCAGCCTCGTCATGGTTTCACTAGTCGACTTCGTCTGGCGGTTCCTTTCGAAAGATACACAGCCCTTGTAGAAGGGCCATATGGTAACACTGCCAAACTTGATCAATACGGGACTGTATTACTCTTTGCTACAGGGATTGGCATTGCAGGGCAACTGCCATACATGAATGAACAACTACGATTGTATAGAGAATGGCGAACAAAAACCAGGAGACATGTCCTGTATTGGGAAATTGAAGCAGAAGGTGAGGTCTACGATACTCAAACTGATTTAAAACTTACACTTCATAGAATATAGGTACTGGGTAAACGAATGGATCAACGAGATTCTGTCATGGAACATCGATTACGTTAGTGTTCCCTAAGCAGGCCGTTGACTGCAACTCATATCAATATTATCACAGGACATCCAATTATACATACGAGGAAGATTTCTGGCCAAAGATGCTGAGAGAGGCATATCCGTGAAGAAAGGAGAGAAGCTTAAGCGACTTACATTGAACTATGACATTATGGACCCACAGAGCCTTCTAGAGGATGAGATGCGAAAACGCAAGAGTGGAAGCCGTATGCTAGTTTCTCGTATGCACCTCCCTGTAAAAACCGTGATGAAGCTGACATCTGTAGTTTGCACGGAACCAATCACGGCTCAAGCAGTGACCAGAATCGTTCGTCCATTGCTTGGAGACGACCTTGACTTGGTAGAGTTAGACTTTTGTCCTTGGGCAAGCTCGAGGCGCTCTAGGTCGTCACCAACAGAAAAGGAAAATTAGATTGCTACAACTGTGGGCGAGGTATTCCCAATTCTTTAAAATTTGTTTATCGAGCTCTGGTAGCTAAATAGAATCTTTTAACTGTCTACTGGAATTCATTTGGATACATATACCCTAGGTAGACATGATCCTTACTTTGCCAAAGCCAATTGACCTCCTTCGATCTGTTGTAGTCCTTTATGAAAAGCAATAACGGCTAGTTGTAGCCGGTCAATGACATATTCAACCTCTTCACAGAGGTATTCGCCTAGTCGTCGGACATCTTGCAGGTAAGCGACTTCTGCACGAAGACGCCCAACTTCGCGTGTTCTTTCCAAGATAGTTTCTTCAGGGGATTGTCGGTCACAATTCTTGGTCGCTTCAAGTTTGTCCCGAGTAGCATCTAGAGAAACAGACTCGCCATGAGCGTTTGCTATCTCCCTGTCGATTGGGCGCGGACTAGCAGGTCGATCCATGTTACCACGATAAAAGTATGCGTATCCGCCTAGAAAGTAATCCCAGCTTCACTTATGAATTACTTATATATTAGCGTCATACGGCGTAGGCTTGGTGGACGAAAATGACACCCCTGTATTCGGTAGTACTGGGGTGCGCATTTCGGTCTTGCCAGGGTATACGTTTTTGATCTCATGAGTAAGACCTATCTTTAGAGCTGCACTTGGGCTGTAATTGACTGAAAGTATAATATATGGGAGATAGAGCTTTCGAAATCCTTGTGTGCATAAAACCTTGGAATCGCGTAATCGTTCTTACTTATTTGTTCCCCACTAACATGGATCCCATTCGTCAGTACCAACCGTTTTCACTTGCGGAAGAGAGCTAATATTGGCAGTAGATTTTATAGTTGATGATGTAATCCTTCAGCTCTATAGAGGATTTGACTTTCTAGCTGCATTAGTTGCCGTCCTAGCTGCAATAGTAATGTCGTGCGATACTATTCCAGACCACCAAAGAACGATTTTTAGCGATTTGGCAACAGGGTTTCTAGCTAGTGCTATAATCTCAAGTATTATCGCCTTGCCCTTTAACCAGATACTGCTATTCGAGTTCCAAGCCCATGATCGTCTGGACAGCAATCAGCTGTGGATCCAAACGGTATTGGTTGATATCAGCATTGCCCAATTGATGTCTGGATTAATAGCCTGGTCTATCGACAGATATCCTCTCTGGGTTACTGTTCTACTTGGGAGTGAGGCGCTCATTCTCTTACTGGGCGCGATGGTGCTGTCATCCAGGATGAGGGCGGGCACGTCAGGGATATAAGAATATACTTTGAGTGACAAGTTAGTGATTTAAGAGACAAGACGTTTACAGAACAACTGAAACAATTATTATATTGTATTTATTCTTCATAGCCTCTGCTAAATCGCCTTATGTGTGCGCTGGACTACCCTAATGTGTCTCCCTGTAAGATCTACTAATGGATGTCGGATAAATGATTGATAAAAATTGCAACTCGCTGGAACCTCTTTTTGTTGGTACACAGAGGGCAATAGTAGATTTCTTGGGTCCCGGGAATCCTGAAGTTTTCCGGACCTGACGAAGGTCTAGCGGTTGACTTTGCCGCAAGTTCGCGCAGGACACGATCTGGGAGTGGCAGAGGCCATCGAGAGGCAACCTGCACTACCCCCGGCAACTTTGTATCTTCTGGGATCTGCTGTGTATCTACACCTTCATATATGCCTCTGATTTCTGGTGAGATGCTGGAAATGCTCGTTCGCTTGAGCTTGTCCACAGTTGCTGATTGTTCCAGCAGCCTCGGAACCTCAGGTACTTTGTCTGGAAGAATGCACTCAACCGAGATCCTCTCCCCGGCCGTCATAGAATGCGGAGAAACTCGGATTATTTGGGTTCGATTGGGAGGCAACTTGGTAGTTAATGGCGTAACGCTGGGGCTGATGTTGGGGAAGCTCAATGTCGTGAACTTTGTTCTAGATACAAGTCTAGCAGAGACCGCTTGAGGTTCACTCTGTCCACCTATGCACCAGGGTTAATCATCCAAACATGAAGGTAAAAAGCAGGCAGACTGTACCAAACTCCAAACCGTAACTACTCAATTCCCAAAGACTTTCTGCTCCAATCCACTGTGTGTTAAAACCTTCTGGGGAATCGGGATCTGATAGGTAGTAGGCAATAGGGAACTTGCGCTGATGGGAAAGTGGCTCGTTATCTCCAAAACCGTCTCGCCACTCCAACTTGCTCGTATCCAGATCATAAGTCACACAGCTTGGAGTATTGTGAGAAAGACCCAGACTATCAAAAGTCTCTGAGATACCAACTCGATGTAAGTCATTGAGAGGAAGCAGGAGCGCTGCAAGCCAACGAGAAGACTCCATATGGAATATTACATAAAGATTCCCAGCCTTAAGATCAGGTGCCTCCTTTAAGGCGGTCTTGTTGTTGTGATCCAAGCCTTTATGAGGTTGAATTTTCAGCTGGTTGATGTAACGTTGCGTATCGGCTAAACCCTCCAGCTGCGGTGATCTCTTAGTTTGGGGATGACTATAGCGACGACTTTTCGCACATGGCGATTGCTCTTGGGGCGATGTAGAGAGCTTTCTTTTCGATGCTGCGTTAAGAAGTTCTTTCGTAGTTCGTTTCCTGGGTTTCTTATTACTCCCCTTTGGAGTTGTTCGAGGCATAATGTTTGTTATACCGAGGGCTAGTAATGATGACGATGCGAGAAGGCAGAAAAGATCTAAGAATGGTGGATGAGATGAAACGGCTTGATGGCGGGTCCCCGTAACTTTATACATAAACCAGGATGCTGAACTAAGCACCTTTTCTAGATCGCACTTACCAATCAAGTCTGAGGTGCAGGTTTCGTACCCCTTCATTATTAAGGAGCCAAAACAAGATCCCAGCAATGATTTGGCGCGACGCATGTTGGGTCCTGCAGGAATTTTCCTGCCCCTCGTATATATATTCTGTCTTTGGCTACCAGACTCTCAGCCGGACAAGCCACCATGTTATTCCTTCCCAGCTTTCTCATCTTTGCACTTTCCCAAGATACCCACGCTCAACTGACACCGAGAGAGGTTGTCGATCTAACTATCGAGGCGGGCGGCTTAGTCGGTACTGGTGTAATCGAATTCAAGTCGCCCAGTCAAGAAAGTGAGATACCGCCTATATTAGCTTCGACAAATAGCGATACGCCATGCACATCAACCGCGACATGTCATACAAGCGAATCTACAATCCCTTCAAGCCAGGGCACGGCGCCTATGCCAACTTCATTTCCTATTCCCTTCCCTCTCATCCCAACTACCGGCCACGCGGGCCTGAATAGCTCTACAAGAGCCACACCAACTCCAAGTCCCAGTGCTCCTGTACTATCCAATGCAGTCATAATGCGTCATGTAGCCTGCGCTTCTCTCGTCAGTTTGGTTGTGATGGAATGCGTTTTCTTCTTCTTTTAGTGTAGTGGCAGGACCATACCTCTAGATAGTTATCGTTATTATTAACTTCTTTATCTGATATTCCTGTGCAGTTAGTCATTATTGTATAATGTCTAAGGCATTAGCTAGACATATTATTTACAGTTAAGGCTTATAGCTGGTAGCTTAAATGAGCAGACAGAACTTAAATATTCCTGTGTCTACTCTCTATATTACATAAACCATTCAGAGAGGCTCTAACAAAAGATTCACTATCTTACTTCATTGTCTTAACATTCTACAAACGCAAACTTCTCAGGGTCCAGCCCTGCTCCTAAATCTATCGGTTCCCTGTATCTAACTCTCTTCACTGGATCCTTGCAATAGCAGATTCCATTTGCTCCAAGCGCTTATCTTGTCGCTCGGACGCCAACATAAGCTCTTCAATGGCGCGAACCAGTCTATCCTCAACCCCATTTTGCATGCTGTGTATTCTGGGTTCAAGTTCGGATGGATGGGACCTTGTCACGAGTTGTGCAGAATGATTTGGCCCCCTATCGTCGCCTCCGCTCTGTATCCTAGGATCGGGATTCTCATGATATGATCTCGTCGCAAGATTTGATCTTATGCCGTCCCCACCATATGTGATTGACCTGATGTCGCGATGCAAAGGCGGGATGCCACGGGGCTGCCTAGCGGGAGATTCCCATGCTCTTTGCCTGGGGGCTGGAAAAACATGCGGATCGTAAAGAACCCTGTTTTCGGGATCCGGATAGGGTGTAGTGGCCCATGGTGGCTCGATACCGTTATTGACATAAAATGAATCTATCATCTTATCGGCATCACGGGAACCAACCAAATTCCGAAACGCTGTTCTGTGGATGATTTTAGCCTTTGAAGGATCGTTGTCATCCGCCACAGCGATATGCACCCAAGTGTCCGGATAACGATTGCTATTCTCATAACCGGACTCTTTGGCGCCTATAGCGAGTATCTTATCGTAGTTCCCGAGGTTGATTGAACCATCAGAAACGCTTCGCAAGTGCGTCTCGACATCGTTTTTCTCACTGACTGGTAGGCGATCGTATGCCAATGCGGCGTGTCCAATATTTGCTCCCGAGAGAACTCTGAAAACTGGTGATCCTGGAATCTCCACAAAGTAGGTCACACTACTAGTGACAACTATATCATCGTAGCGGTTATATTTTCTAATCGGTCGATATCCTAGGATTCTGTCTCCGAGGGTGGTGTAGCCAGGACCAAGCTGTTTGCCCCCATCACCTAACCCTGACACCTCGGTAGTGGGGGATACCATTGGCGTGTCCTCTGTGTCTTTTGGGGTACCGCCCCGTTGATCGGACTGTGGTTTGCTTTTGGTTATTTCCACCAGCTTTTCGCGAACGGCTTCTGCCATGATTTCCGCCCAATGTCCCGGCCATTGAAATTTCCGAAGTCCACAAGTGCTGTCGCACTGTTTCTCGAATATCGTGAGCTGCTTTCCAGCCTCTGTTGCACCATGGCTTTCCTGAATTTTTATAATGTTTAGTTGCTCATTTTTCAACGACTGCAAGACCTCCGGGTCAACTTTGTATAACTCAAGTGGCTTGGTGTCGGCTGTAGCGTTAAGCCTCATGATCTTATTGTTGGCTTTCCTAATTCTTTCCTTTGCTTCCTGCTGATTCTCCTCGGTCATCGAGAAATACTCCTTGATGGAGTTCTCAATTTTTCTGTGTTCTTTCTTAATTTCTTCAGGAACGTTTGGTATTTCCTCCGTTTTATCATCATCCTCATCACTCTCCTCCGGCTCTGACCCATACGCACCAGGTGCAAACATGCCCACATGTTCCTTGTCAGACTCAGTACCTGGAGGCTTGTACGACTTCTGCTTCTTTGCGAGTAACATGTCTGCAGAACTATTGACCACTATCGTGCTCCTTAGTATATGTACAAGACATGCGGCCGGCATCACTCACGTTTGGCGCAATCATCCGAGTCCTGATCACGGTTTTTATCTGGGTGTACCAGGAACCAAAGCTTCCGTCGCCGTTGCTTGAGCGCATCATATGTCATCTCCTTTTCGATGCCCAATATTTCGTATTCGTTGCCTCCATTCCGCTGGACCTTTAAAATCCGCTCTATTTCTTCGCGTGCCACTCTTTGGGGATATTCCATTTCCCGTATACGTTCATCAAGTGCATAATCAACGAAAAAGTCAATAAGATCCTGGCTTTTGCGGAGTTCACTGGCAATGCCGTCTTGTGTCCATCTCTTTCCTAATGTAAGTTTGCCGAAGACTGCCTCGGCGATTCGTTTGATCTGTGTTTCCGAGCTGAGTCCTTCGCGGTATTTCCCTAAGTTGTCCAGTGTTGCACTCTTCAACTCATTCTTAAGCCAAGAGTCCACAATGGATGTGCGTGTTGCAACAAACGCCTTCTGAAAACTCTCATCGAAACCTTTTAGAGCACCACCGTAAGGAATGTTTGGTCCCTGACGATCATTTTCATCCACAACAGAGGGCTTTTTATAACCGCTCCCCCCCGTCTGATAGGAAGTCATCTCTATCAGCGTAAAAAGGAAAGGTATAGAGACGTAGAGTTCATCAGTATAACTTCAGAGTGACGATGTATATAGCCCTGCTCAGGGCATCCACCTTTAAAATAATTTGCTGGGGTATCCGCTTCTGAACCACTTGCCTAGGTACGGAGTAGAGCCAGGGTGTCTGGTTTCAGGCTAACCTTGTGGAATCTTCATTTCAGCACCTTTAGGACACTATCCTATGTGTATATATGAAAGAGCGCCTACTGCAAGTATCTGTTCTCAAGTTTGCCATTTTAAAGCTTTCACTTGAGAATATGCCTCCAGTGAGTCTTTTTACCCGCACCTTCCAATACCATCTAACAAACCTAGGTGCTACCAAATCAATCGCAAGTAGTTGTAAGGTCAACTAATGATGCCTACACATCGTGCATGGCAAATGCATATCATGCACTGAAGAATAGATTCAGCCAGATACTGCAGAAAAACGATTCACTCACGAAAAACCAAAGGTCTTTGCGACGACAACTCGATCAAGCTCAGCGAGAGAACACCAAGATACGTAACGAGCGGCAGCGGTTGCAAGTGAACTACGATAAACTAGCCAAAGATATAGGAAGACTATCAATGGAAAAGTCCCAGGTGTATGCGCAACTCGAACAAGAAAGGTTCCAAAGAGAGCTTGGAGACCTAGTTCTCGATCAATACAAAGACGAGATCATAGAGCGCAATAAAGTAATTGAACAAGAGGTATTCAAGAAGGAGCTGAGCGACCTGCTCTTAGAGCAGTACCGCGGCGAGATAGAAGAACAGAAGAAGTCTCTGAGGGACAACGAGCTTCGAATTGCATCTTGTCATCGCCAAGTGTTTGCATCCAGTTCCCAAGTCTCGTATTGGAGGCAAAGGGTCAATTTGGGAGAAAACCAGATCTGCAAGCTGACTTCCGAGCTTGAGCATAACAAAGGAGAAATGCATAGGCAAAACACAACGATCGCGAGACTTGAGAAGGAGCGGCGTGAGGCTATGGACGGGTGTTCTTTTTTTCAGGAAGAGATCAGAAAGCTCAAAGCTCCATACGACGAGCTGGAAATGCGGGTCGATGCATTGGGCGCCACAGATGCCACTGAGCCCGAGCCAAGAAAGAGACGTGCCACGAAAAAAAGGCGCAGAAGACATACTAGCCAGTAGCATTACATTCTTCCAATTATTTGAATTTTAGTTTTATTTTTACATCCGTGACACAGTGCATCTTCAGTGAAAGGTAGTAGGTGCAGGAATATGGAGTAGTGCCTAGGGTAAAGTGGTAGGGTGCTGTAAGCAGACCCCCTGCTAGCAGAGGGGGCTTTGCACTCAAGGGTGCTGAAAATAGCCCCCGTCAGAATTCAGGGAAGCTTGATATAGTCTGCATTTCATCTGTGGTCCCTGTGAAGCGTAAAATCAAAATGAAACCACCGAGGCCACCAACTCCTGGACTAGCTCTTTCCCACCGTGGAGAGATCAAGTCATCTGACTCTCAGACGCAAATCATGGACTTTTGGTCCAGGTTGCATTATCAAACACCAAGACTTGTCACATCGATATTTCCTACAAACCTTCATTCCCTTCTTCTTGCAGACGATGCTTGCTACCCAAAGCCATTCATTATTGCTCAAAGCTACGACATAGCTGCTCGGCAATGCCAGTCACAGGTTCAAAGCATAGTGAACCAATGCAACATTAGCAATACCAAATTCCGCGACACAGACTTTGACATCGAAAGTGACTTTGCCACAAGCCAGAATAATTACCTCTTCGATCTCACGAGATGCATTGATCAAACTGGCAGATGTGGCAAAGATCCTTTCGTCAAGGGATCGCCACGGTCGTCACGCCGGTACTCCAACCACAGCAATAAAGACGATGAAACATCTCTCCCAGGCTCAGTTCACCGTATTCCTTGGATTTTTGAAAATCCGCAATTCACAGTAAGTGGATTCTCAAGCTCAGATATTCAGCAGGGAAATAGCGGTGACTGTTGGTGGCTTGCTGCGTTAGGCACTATAGCCCATCGGGAGGATTTGATGAACAAGATCTGTGTAGCGCGAAATGAAGAGGTAGGGGTCTATGGCTTTGTATTCCATAGAGATGGAGCCTGGATCTCAACAGTTGTTGATGATAATCTTTACCTCAAAGAGCCAGATTTTGATAAGGAGACGTATGATGCTACAGGCAGCAAAGAGAGATGTCACCGCAAACAGAAACAGTCCAACTCAGAAGCTCTGTTCTTTGCCAAGTGTATTGATCCAAATGAGACCTGGCTTCCGTTGCTTGAGAAGGCAGTGGGTAACTTTCCTCCTGACTGGCATATACTGAGCTAATACCGAAGATAGTTCGCCAAAGTCCACGGCGATTACCAAGCTCTAGATGGAGGATGGGCTGGCATTGCGATGGAGGATCTCACTGGCGGTGTAGCTACACTTATTGCGACCAAAAGTATCCTCAGCAAAGAACGACTCTGGAGTGAGCTCCTCTCTTGCGGTACTATAGGTGGACAATTTCTTTTCACTTTGTCGAGTGGCCCTGGCTTCAAGCACCGAAACGGAATTGTCTTGAGCCATACCTACTCTATACTCGAGGCTATCGAGTTAAAGAAGGAGCATGGCGGCATGACTCGCTTACTTAAAATTAGGTTAGTACTGTCTGGCTGCTTGCCATTTTTCCGTCTCTTACTACTCCTTCTCTCCTGAGTAAATGCAGCGTGCTGATATACGCGAAGGAACCCCTGGGGCCAGAGGTCAGATACTGGCTTTGGGGAGTGGTGTGGTGCATGGGCGGATGGTTCTCGGGAATGGAATGCCTATACAATAGATACACTTCATCACGAGTTTGGTGATAATGGCATCTTCTGGATGACTTATGAAGATGCTATGGAGAATTTCGATTATATGTATAGGACTCGACTTATACATCACGGGTGGACTATTATGGCGCAGAAGTGGATGAGTACTGTTGTACCATGGCTGCCAGGATTTCTCAAGAAAAAGTTCATTCTCAATCTTAAAGACAAGAGCACCGTAATTGTCGTTCTATCTCAGGTATGTTTTGTTCACTTTGTTGATTTACACTACTAAAGACTTGGCAGCTAGATGATCGGTACTTTCCAGGGCTTCAAGGAGAGTATGACTTCACCCTTCACTTTCTCCTGCGATCTACCATCTCCAATATCGATATTTGTCGAGTTTCTCCATGTCATCTTGGCGATAGTCGATCGATTAACTGTGAACTCACGCTGGAGACAGGAACATATGAGATTATCCCAAAAGTCATCGCTGAAAGGAATGGCCTCAGTCCGGTGGAGGATACAGTTAAACTGGCTGCAAGTAGGAATCCGCAGAAGTTACGCCAAGTTGGGTTACAATACGATCTTGGATATGCCAAAGAAGGAGTCATAGACCAGCAACTCGAACAACCTCCTCGCAGCGACCTAATTGCAAAGAGCGCCAACTTTAGGTCTAACTCTTCTCAAGATAAGAGTCTGGAAAATTGGAGTCCAGTCTGCGTTATTAGCCTACGAGTTTACGCTGAACACTCTAACTTTACTATTAACACCACATAGTCAATACTTGAATAGCTCAATATCTAAGCTAGAAATATAATATATATATCTTTAAATATTATTTAAATTTTTAAGAGTTCTAAGACTTAAGTTATAATATCTAATTAATAAAGTTATAATATTTATAAAAAGGTTTAAATTATTAACTAATATAAAATATATTTAATAAATTATTATATCCTATTAACTTAATATATTTTATAAGTTTTAAAAAATTATATTAATACCTCATTTATATTTTAAAACTCCTTTTTAATAAACTATATACTCTATAGAACTATTGCAATAAGATATTGACTTAACCTTTCTGACTTTCTATGCCCAGTATGTTAATCCTTAACGTGCTTGATAA
>JABEEM010000928.1:0-16231 GCA_013363185.1 Fusarium secorum
CAGACCATTCCGATCACTGGGCAGTCGTAATATTAAAGTCCGGACTTATCGGGTAAGCCAAATGGCTCACATCATTCAGCCAATCGTAGATTTCCAAATCCTAAACTAGACTACTTGAAACCCGGTACTACTCTATTGCCGTGCAATAGTATGCTGTTTCAATCGTGGCTCTGGCTGACGATAACGCTTGAGCGCTCCGTACATACCCTGGACCCGCCCAAGTTCATTGCCGAGTGGTGGAGCCCGATGACCAAGCCAGGACTAACACTGTCACCATGATTGACCGGAGAATAGTTGAAGGCCAAGGGTTATAAAAGGCTATGGGAGGCATATCTACAGGCTTCTATATACCAGACTCATCACGGCCTCAGAATTTTACAAAACAATCACCACAATCTCTCCTCCATGTCTCGCTACGCTCAAGCTCACATTAACCCCCAAGGTCCTGGTGACGCAAGACCTACAGCACTCCAAGTCATCAGGGACGAAAACCTTCTTGGCAAACTCACTGATAAGGTAGTCCTCATCACAGGCGGTAATCAAGGCATTGGACTTGAAACCGCTCGAGCTCTCCACGCAACCGGAGCAACGGTTTACATCACCGCAAGATCCCCAGAGAAGATCAATCAGGGCATCAATGACATCGTCGCATGGGCCGAAGCAAAATCGGAGGCACCTGTATACGGAATTGAACTGAGGCTTGACTCGTTCAAGTCCGTACGAGCCGCTGCTGAAGACTTCCTTGCCAAAGTTGATAAGCTGAACATTCTCATCCTCAACGCAGGAGTCATGGCTACTCCTGAAGGTAGAACCGAAGATGGTTTCGAAACCCAATTTGGAACAAATCATCTTGGACACTTTCTTCTATTTCAACTTCTCAAGCCAGCTCTTCTGGCCGCTACCACGCCTTCATTCCAATCTCGTGTTATCTCAGTTGCATCAAAGGGTCACCGCTTTGGTGGTATACGCTGGGATGACTATAACTTCGAGAAGGAGGCTTATAATCCCTGGCTCGCATATGCTCAGTCAAAAACAGCGAATATCTACTTCGCGACTGAGCTTGACAGGCGATATGCAGATCAAGGCATTCGTGGCTTGTCAGTGCATCCTGGGTATATACTTACCAACTTGGGTAAGTATGTTGACCTGAGCACAATTGACTTGGATGGACCTATCAAGAAAGCTTTGAGGAACAAAACTCAAGGCGCTGCTACGACTGTTTATGCGGCAGTAAGTAAGGACTGGGAAGGTCGTGGAGGGAAGTATCTGGCTGATTTTGTGGAGGAGAGACTGGTGAGGCCGGGGGTCGAGCCGACGTCGCCTGAACTGGGACATGCTGCGTGGATCTATGATGAGGAAGCTGAACGAAAGCTCTGGGAGCTGTCGGACAGGCTTGTTGCAATGCATACTTCCCAGGAGTAACAGGCAGAACGCTTGAGGAGATGTTGGCTCGCTGGAGAGGAGCGACCGCATTGTATCTGAACTGGTAGGGCTAGGAACTTTTGAAGCCTTGCTAGGACGGCTGGATTGCAATGAGACCCATGTGTTGCAGTGATAGCAATAGATGCTGCGTGATAGCCACCTCGAGCAAGGGCTGAAATGGCCTCCATGACTCCTCATTACTTGAAAATAATTAACACGGTTCTTGAAAGGACTTTTGATTGACTTTATCAGATAGAAACCCAACTGGCATTAGAACTCGCTGTATCTCCTCTCACGTGCATGAGCAAACATTCGAACCTCGGTACGACACTGAGGATGGAGTTCACGAGGAACAATTTACGCCTCAATTGGGCATTGAACCATCCTTATGTAGTATCGCAGATCATATTTTAAGATGCATTCAGTAGTAAATGCCAATGTGGATGTGGAGAAGGGTTGCTTTCCCCTCCTGCATGCAGCAATATTTGGTTCTGTTAAGTGATACCTACTCGATGCGGCTAGCTTAGATCCAAGTGATCAACATCAATAAAATGAAGGGGACTTTCTTGATGAAAATGAATTGATGCTCCAGTTGCCCGTGTACGAATAGTTGCCCGCTTAAGGCAAACTTTACTGCTTTTCACCGTTGACGTTCTTTTGACTAAACCTGTTAGATATTGGTCCGGTGCATACATCCAAGCGATCCAATCACCACCGGCATGTATTCCTCTGTAGCGATATGGCTTCTGGCCGTATCGTGCACCGAGATTCCAAAGGTACTGGCCCAAGATGCAGAGGGCTGGTACAAGACTCATCCGAATATAGCCCGTATCAAGGATGTGAACCAGGATACTCATCAGATCGTTGACGAGTATGGAAGAACTAGGTTCTTCCATGGAACCAATGTTGTCATGAAAGAGGTGCCGTGGTATAGGCCGTTTGAGTGGACTCCGGGTGTTTCTTCCTTCGGCGAACGAGATGTTCAGAATATACACGACTTGGGGCTGAATATTGTCCGGCTTGGTCATAGCTGGGCTGGCGCAGAGCCAGTTCGTGGCGAGTACAATCAGACATTCTTGGATATCATGAAGAAGCAGACAAAGCTGGCAGAAGAACATGGTATCTATGTGCTGGTGGACGTGCACCAAGATGTACTGGCTAAACAGCTTTGTGGACATGGCGTGCCTGATGTGAGTAAGCAAAATACCCTTGAGACTTACACTGAATAACATGAAGTCAGTGGTTCGTCAAGAAGGACTGGGTTGCGGGATTCAGAAGGTTCCCGTTTCCACAGAAGCTCAAGCCATTTACCACTGACACCGACGGCTTTCCTTCGCCCCAATCCCAATGCAATACCATCGATTGGTCATTGAGCTACTTATCCGTGGCTGTTGGAAATGCGTTCGGGAGACTTTACAACAACTTTGATGGACTTGGAGACGCATTCGCCGCGTATTGGAGGAAATTGGCATCGGAGTATATTGACACTGCGAATGTCGTGGGATACAACCTTCTCAACGAACCTTGGGCTGGTGACGCATACGCCGACCCCACGATCCTGGTACCCGGTGTTGCGGATCGCAAGAACCTGGAGGGTCTTTGGAACCGAGCATCGAAACAGATACGCACGGTTGACAATGATACGCTTATTTGGTTCGAGGGTACTACCTTCGATGTTCTCTCTGGGTTCAACAACGTACCTCTCGGTGACGGGTCCAAAACAGTACATTCATTCCACTACTACAACCCCCCGCAGCTGGGTCCGCTGAAGGATACACTTTACAACCGACAGAAAGACAATGTTCGACTCAAGACTGCCGGTGTTCTTACAGAGTTGACGTTTTGGATGGGTGATGATAAGCAGATGGCCGGCCTAGCGGAAGCGATGGCCGCGACTGATGCAAACATGGTGTCTTGGATAGGATGGGCATATGAGAATCTGTATAACGGGACATCGGGCAAGCCATATCCAGAACTACAGAAGCACTACAGCCGACCGTATCCAGCTGCGATCGCCGGGACACCGACGTCGTTTGTGTTTGACGAGGCTTCGGGTATCTTCAAGCTGAACTTCACCAGTGATCCTAACATCGTTGCACCGACTGAGATCATTCTACCTACTTCTACGTTTCCGAAAGGATACGAGGCTCGAGTTCAACCTAGTGGCAGCCTACTACAATACAAGCCTAACGATCGCACCTTGGCCCTGTTCACCTCAAGCTCCCTTAAGATGCCCATGGATATATCTATCGAGGTTATTAAACGATAGTTGAAGGGTGGCATAGGTATCGGTGAGGAGGGGTATCACTACAGTATCCACATAAATGCGTTTAGAATCTCTGTATATCAACAGAATTATTGTTGTTACTTCTCTTATATAAGGTTAAGTTTAAAACCTTTACTTTAAACTTACTCTATAAGTAATAGCATTAAATTTTTTAAATAAAACTATTAATAGCATTAAGTAAAAATACTTAACCTTAGTCTATAAAGTGTATTTTAATTAAGTAAATTAACTTAATTATTTTTTAATTAATTTAATTAAATTAATTACTTACTTAATTAAGTTAACTATTTAAATTATTACTTTAATTTACTTATATATAATTAAAAATAACTCTTTTTATTTCTTTCATTATAAGTTAATAAGTAATAGTATATATATTAAATATATTTATTTATTTAGCAATAAATAGAACTTAATATATTAACTATTAATAATACTTCTTTATTTTAATAAGCTTAATATATACTATTAACTATTAAGAGATATAACTTAATTACTGCTTAATATAATGCTTTACACACTCTATAATATAAACTTAATATAAATTAGTTTCTCTATTGAAAACTCTATTATTATATCTTTCTCCCTTAAATAAGTATAATGATGGATATTTTAACGTATAGGGAGACCAACTCAAGAAGGAGCTCACATGCCCAGCTCTTTGTTCTTGTACACGCCTTCAATATCTGGAGCTTTGCGACTTTCAACCACGACAAAGGCCTCTGGCTAACAACACAAGCTCGCCAAACCGACGTCCCCAAGATCAACCTAAGCTTCCGTTCCTCTGGTGAAGATGCAAAATACTTTGAGATCACTAGTATCCCGACTTCTTGGTTTCGAGATGTTCAAGTTCGGGTTGACCTCGTCGCTGCTGTTGAGATAAAAGGCGATATAGAGTGCAATCACCAGTATGTGTGAGATGTTCTAGAGAGTTTGGTTGTTGGCGGTATTCTCGGCAAGACATAAGTCAGTGACGTGTTATTAGAGGTTGACGTAGCTCTCAACTTCAGTTGGAGACTTCTTGAGAGGGTAATAACGTAGTTGGACGTTGGGAGTTAGGCTGATAAAAGGCCGGAGAATAAAATGATGCCAATTATTCTGTGTTGTGCGAATTTTATTAGTGACAAGGCTTAGATGATTCTTTGGGTAGTTGGTAGTCTGTAGCAGCATGAGCCTTTATCCGTTGATACATGTTGGTACGTGCGTAGGCCTTGATTCACGACAAGCGTAGAATCGCCAAAGCGGCCATCTGGTCTCACAAAGCATACTAAACAAAGATATGATCTAGTAGCTACCAGCAACAAACAGCTTCATACTTGCCCATTGGAATAGTCCAGCATGTCTGTAGAAAAGACAATGAATACAATTTGCTGGCTTGTTCAGTTTCCCATGGCCTCACAACAACAGCCGTAGGAGCGCCCGCTCATTGTTGCACAGAAAGTTCAAGATACGTGTTCAGCGTGGAAAGGGGATTATAAAGATGTAGCCAAGTATCACCATTCCCAAACCACAGTCTTACCGCCCAGTCATTAAGCATCCAACCCTACCGCATCATTACAGCCCACTTCAATCGATCAACAAAACGCACGACCGTTCCCAGCCACCTGCCCGCAGTGCGTCACGCACTCAACTCTACATTGTAGTAAACCGCTTTTACGACGGACTCGACCTTCCTCCCGACAATTGCTTCTTCGAAACTCGTAACCTCTGAAGCATCGTTGTGCAGCACCCATATCACTGGCTAATACAACAAGGTCTACTTGTCGATGGTGACTTCTGCCGAAAGGTAACGGGGGATCAGGTGATAATAGATCGTCCAGAACTACAACTATGGTATTTCGAGGTCGCCAACTTTAAGAGAGCTCGGCTAGATGATGTGAATCACATCATCAGGTCTACTGACCCTGAGGATGCGATTGACACTTTGGAGTGTAACCGCAAGTGGGTTCGCGATATCTTGGAAAATTTGGTAGTTGGTCGTATAGTGAGTCGAAAGAAGGCTGATAATATCCTTTTCGAACTTGAGATGAGCTGTACAGAAATCCAATTTCATCTACAGCCATTTTAGGGAGGTAGAAGGATCGGGGTTCGCGAGGAACAAACTTGTCTGATAGATGTTTGTGGCTTTTCTTTAAACAGTTTTGTATCAGTGCTGCTACAAGATCGAGGCTTTGGCGTTATGGATAGATGATTTTGGCCATAAGGTTAAGGTCTGGCCTGCAAATACAAAGAATGATGTTCTCCAGAATATAAGCTTCCACCAGAAACTCTTCCACGATGACTAATAAAACGTGCTCAGAAAAACCTTTATTGTCTGTCCGTAAACTAAGTTCTGCGTGTTGAACATAAACTCTAAGCTACATGTCCTAACTACAAATAACACGTGTAGAATACTATTTAGACATTAACCCCACGATATCTGGCCAATACGACAGCACAAAAATGGAAAGTCTAGAAAGCTTGATGTTCATGACATAGACCGGCGTGTTCATAAAAGACAGTGGAAGTTCGCATGTTCAGAATCATAGACAGTGGCACATTCATGATGCCACTGGCAAAATCGTCTGTTCACCAGCAACATCAAATATCCTTGTATGATATGAGGCAGCTTTAAGAGGAACCTGATTGTCCACTTTCAAAACAACAGCAACGTCGTCTTACATCTATCCATCCGACACTCAGACTACTTCCGTTTCACCGATCATATAACAAACCTCCTCACACAAACCAGAAAAATGTCGGACCGCACACAGCTCCCTTCTAACAAGGAGACCAACCCTCCACACGCCCAACTCTTCATCGCCATCAACCCCCCTCTGAACTTCAATCCCAAGATCGACTTTCGGGTGCTCAGCCGCTGGATGATCGCCGTCTTCAACCCTATCCCTAAGAAGTGGCTCACCGCTCAAGGTCGTCAGAATGATGCTCGCTACGCCTTGATCAAAGGCGAAGCTCCCCCTGAGCACTCCAAGCTCTTTGAGGTTGCCAACATTCCGGTCTCTGAACTTGCTGATGTTGAAGCTCGGATTCGTTCTGTGCTTCCTGAGGAGAACCCACTGGGCGAGACGCAGTTCAACCGCCAGTATGTGCGTGATGTCCTGACCAATCTGGTTGACGGTGGTATCATTGGGGAGCACCAGGCTCGGGATACTTTTCTCGCGGTTGAGACTTTTTCACTTCAGTTGAAGGCGACCTAAGTCGATGGAAGAATTGGCGTTTTGTGGGAATGACTGTTGCTGGTCCATGTCAGTGGTTTCCATGATCCTTGTAGATCATCTTAGCCATTTCGCCATGTGTTGTATAGAGATACCATAGTCTCCTTGTTTTGGTAAACACAATGTCAATAAAAGTGTCACATAATAACTTTTCAATTTTGCTGTGTGACATGCTCATTGTTTATTGCATCTTGATACAGCCACCGCTCGCACTAATAACAGATCCAGTAATCCATCTTCCATCATTCCCACAAAGCATCCCTACAACATCAGCCACGTCCTCAGGCTGTCCAAACTTGGGTATACTCTGCAAGGGAAAGAATTCATCCTGAAAGGTCTTGACCACCTCCGGCCCACAATCCATAACAGCGTCAGTCTCCGTCAAACCTGCGGTGACAGCATTTGCAGTAGTCCCAGCCATGAATGCGTATCGCTCATCCTTTCCACCAAAGGCCTGTGACCAAGTTCGACACAGCGACTCGCCGGCCGATTTACCAGCGGCGTACATGAGTTGATCGGCCCATGGGAGGCGCGAACGCACTGATGATATGTAGATTATGCGGCTGTTAGGTTGGAACAACTTTCGGCGCACGAGTTCTTCGACGATTTGAACTGGGGTTTGCACGTTGCCTAGAAGGCTTCGTTGAATCTCTTCTGTAGACATTTGGCCGATAACTCCAGGCATCGGGTCACCAGCCGAGTTCACCAGGATGTCAACGCGACCCTTGAATGACCCTTCAAGAGCATCGGCAATCGTTTTGGCGCAGTCGGGGGAGAATACATCGGCGATAATTCCTTTGATCTGTTGACTTGATGGACGCTCTCTAGATGTAGCTTTGTAAACACGTTCGGTGATCTCATCGTTCAAGCCTGTTGATAAGGCTTCGACGCCCTTGTCACTGACGCAGGTACCAAGGATAGAGCACCCTCGCGATGCTAGGTTGAATGCGATAGCGCGACCGATGCCGCGCGATGCACCGCTGATTACTGCGACTTTGTCAATGAGATCAAGTTCTCTGGTAGGCGAGGTTCTTTCCGCCATTTTGAGGGTGTTTTGGTTGCTTGATGTTGAGCTGAGACGAGGCAAGTAACTGTGTGAGGGTGCTTGACGAGGGCTTTGTTGGAAGTCGATGCGATCAAGGGCAGTCTCTTTCTAATTCAAGATTTGTGAAGAGCAATGCCTCTTTTATTCAGCAGACACGATTGATATGACTCATTTCATTTATTTGGTGGCGCGATGCGGGGTTTGGTGTTTTCTTCTGGACATGACTGTCATGTCACTTTATTGGCTCAACATAACCTGGAGATCGCCATTGTTACGCAGATCGTCAGGGGGGCTACAGAATGAGTCGTCTGAGTTCCAGGCAGAGACGTAGGACTTTTCAGAACCATCAAAAGAGGTCTCGACTAGTTATGGCTTGATTACTCTTAGCGACGTATTGTTGTTCTTTGAGACTTGGGCGAACCTCTGTGTAGGTGACTACTCGTTCCAACTTGGGTTAGCACGACAGTCACCGTACTAAACCGTAACAGCGCCAGCTGCATACAACCTTATTCAACGGCATCTGCGGTTACCACGCTTGGCCTGAACAAAGAATGGTGAAAAATTAATCAATGTAGAGACTGTTTTGGTACGTATGTGTGATGAAACAGCCATAGAGAGACAGAGAATTGATGACAATGAGATACCGTCTCAAATACAACAAAGGTTAGAAGATAAGACTCTATGCTTTCTAAGGGATAACTACTGCCTATAAGGTTAAGCTTTAAGCTGCGAATATAGGCAATAAATAACAATATAATATCTTTTTTCTTAATATAAGCTTTTACTTATAAGCTTTTATAATAATTAATAAATCTTACTATAAGCCTTAAAGTATTATAAAAAGAAGAGATTAAAAGATATATAAAAGGATATAACTTTAAGTTTATATCTCTATATATATTACTATAATATAACTCTATAAATATTATATTAATTACTTTAATAAGCTAAATTATTATTTATAATAACTTAATAAGTTAAGTAACTTAAGAATATATATATTAATTCTCTATTACTTTTATTACTTTTATTATTTATATTAAAGAATATATTAAGTATTAAAGAAAAGACTTATTAAAAGTCATTAAGTCTCTAAAGAAGAAATACTCTAATTAAGATATTAATAGTATTTACTGCGCTAAGATTGCTCTTTTTGCTTATAATATATTTAGAGTAGCTATAGAAGATATATATACTTAAGGCATATGACCTTAGCTCGCAATGAGGCCACGCTGCTGAAAAGGCTGATAACCCCTAAGAATGCTCTGTGCTTTCAATAATATAGAAATAGACCTTGTGGCTTCGTGGGCAGAGAAGTAAATGCCTAAAGTCTCGACGAGTGTTACATTGCTGGCTGCCCACGTTCCCGGATCCGAGAACGGAGGATGACATTCCGAATTCAAATTTAACCGGTGAATCCATCGACGACCTTGCAAGCGAGATCCGAAACACCGGTGCTTTATGCTTCAATACGCTTCCAATTGCTCAGTTTAGCAAAGATTGAGACTAAAAGGGTATATCATAGTATCTCATAGAGAAGTCGCCGACTAACTAATAGCTGTTAATTGTATGACAATGGATGCCCACGATGAAGGGTAACTCCCGCGCGCCCCTGGATCTTGCTGCCGACAGAATAACCATGTTTTCCTATTCATCCATCTCTGGACCGTGATGGGTTGTCATCGCCCAGATTCATCAGCATCATTTCCCTTTTTGGGCTGTCGGAACTTGACAGCGTTGTCAGTTGACGCACCGAGACCACTCAATCTATAACGGAGCTATAATGGAGGACCATCATATCATTCTCATTGGGCGACGGCCAGACTGCCATCAGGAACGTGATCACTCATAAGTCCGTGCCGTTCGACCCGCAGCATTCTTTTATATCTCGCTCCTGAACCTGCATCACCTCATACTTCTCCTTCGGCCAGCCTCAATCAGCATCATCTCGAGACGGAATTATGAAGATCGCTACTTCTCTTGCGGCGGTTGTGGCCTTGGTGCAGAGCACCTCTGCTCATTATATCTTCCAGCAGCTTAGTGTTGGGTCGACCAAGTATCCTGTCTTTCAGTACATTCGACAGAACTCGAACTACAACTCTCCTGTCACTGGTACGTCTTGATTTCCTACCTGGTAAGAGCGCTCATGGAGTAGTCTACTGACAGCTATTTATTAGACTTGGACTCTAACGACCTTCGATGCAATGTCGGTGCCTCGGGAACCAACACACAGACTGTCGGAGTCAAGGCTGGCGACTCGATTACCTTCACTCTTGACACTGCTGTCTACCACCAGGGACCGATTTCGGTTTACATGTCCAAGGCCCCTAGCTCTGCTTCATCGTACGATGGCAGTGGTGGTTGGTTCAAGATCAAGGACTGGGGTATGCTGTTCCCGAGCAATTCGATTGACAGAAGAACGACTAACGACGCATGAACAGGCCCGACTTTCAGTGGCAGTACTTCGACCTGGCCCATGTACCGTGAGTTGACACCGGCGGAAACTATCCTTCCGTAGTCTGACCTTATTACGCTCCCAGTCAGCTACACCTTCAACCTTCCCACTTGCATTGCCAATGGCGAATACCTCCTTCGAATCCAGAGTTTAGGCATTCACAACCCCTGGCCTGCGGGTATTCCTCAGGTAAGACGCCGATACCCGTGGTCTCAGTTGCACAGAGACTGACGTCAGGAATCTCAGTTCTACATCAGCTGCGCTCAGATCAGCGTTTCTGGAGGAGGTAGCACTGTTCCCAGTAACCAGGTCAAGATTCCTGGTGCCTTCAAGGCAACTGACCCTGGATACACCGCCAACGTAAGACAGTATCCTACCAAGACAACAAGGGAGTATATTAACGTTTGACCTTTCAGATCTACTCCAACTTCAACAGCTACACCATTCCTGGACCTGCAGTGGTACGTAAAACGAAGCAACTCTCCCGGAAGCTGTCATGATATCTAACTTTAGCTAAAGTTCTCTTGCAACGGTGCCCCCGGCGGTGATGGTGGCGGCAGCAACCCCACTACGACTCTACAGACCTCTACCCGAGCGTCATCTACGCAGGTTCCTCCCGTGTCGACTCAACCATCTGGCCAGGTAAGTCACATGTACATGACTGTCCACTGCTATCGAAATGTAATTAATATGTACCAACTTAACATAGTGCGCTTCTCTCTGGGCCCAGTGCGGCGGAAATACCTGGACCGGTCCAAAGTGCTGCGCCACTGGAACCTGCAAGGCGCTAAACGACTTCTACTCTCAGTGCACCACTTAATACCTTGCATCAAGTCAAGAGTGCTTATGAAGAAGTTTACTGGTCAAGTCCTGTGAAGCCATGATTATAGATATCATTTCATGTATATACCTTCGATAGCTATCAGGAGAACCGTATAAGACCATACTGTTGAGAACCCTTTCATTAACAGTTCGTGACTCCCCAGGCAAAAACAGGTTGACCAAACTTGTGATCCCAATTCTCCTTGGAGTGCCCAATCTCCTGTTCAGCGGCACACGGCGCAGCAGCGTACAGCCTCAGAACACAGTTGGACTTCTTAGTGTTACCCCAGACCATCTAACCAAAATGTTATCAGCCAACATGCACTTGACAAGCCTGGTAAGAAATATGACGTACATGATCGCCTTTGGTACAAGTCGGGATGCTCGTGCAGCCTTTATTCTTTGAACCAGAATAGGACCCTTCGAAGCCAGAGCCTCTCGGACAGTCGAATTGCATGGTCCACGCATTGGCAGACGCGATAAGTGCCAAGACACTGAGTGTGAACTTCATTTTCGCAAGTTGTTGGTATAAAATTTTAAGATTGCAAGGTTAAGTATATGCTTAAGTTTTCGCATTTCACGGAATTACCCTCAATATATACAGAGCCAAGCGGTGTAATCTGCACGACGTCTTATGAAAGTTTTCGCCCCCACCTTGGACTATAAACAGCTTCAACAATGGTACTATTTCTGTGCCTCTAGTCCTGCACGATGTTACACATCTCTCGATTTTGCTGGCGGTTTGAAGACCCCTAATCCTAGTAACTGGCTGACCGACTGGTGGAAGAGGTGCTACCCCGCCTTGAATCTAGACTGCGGCTGAAGTTGTTGGTCCCCAATCAGACACGCCGCTGCTTACGCGCTCTCTTTTCTCGCCAGGCCTCAGTTTCAGATTTAAAAGTTCAACCCAGCTAAAACGCACCTCGAAGATCAATAGTAACGCGATAGCCGAGGTGAAATCTTGATTTGACCGGCTATCAATCGATCGCTATCATGTCGTCCGACACGCCGCAGTACCAGCACTTCATTCCGCAGTTCATTCTGAAGAACTTTGACCATTCTTTCAAGTGTCCCAAGGCCCCCACGAATGGTTCAAAATGCAAAAAGCACCATCACGAAAAAGGAAAATACCCCGGCGACCCAATCGTGAACTGCTTGGAACTTTTGCCCGAGGGCTACAAGATTGAGGAGCTTTCTATCCGACGAGTATGCGGCCTGGATGACATGTACACCGACCAGTCACCAAACGCAAAGTTCCCTCGCGAACTGGAGGTCAAATTCAGCAAGCTGGAGGGCGAGACGAGTCTTGTGATTCGCAGGATAATTGGTGCTCACCAACGTGGAGAAGAAAATGTCAAAATCACTAGGACACAGCAAACAGTACTACGCAAGTTCGTTTATCTACTGAATCAACGAGGTTCGGGCTTCTTCAAGACATATAACTGCAACAGCATCGATGATTATAAAAAGAACGATCGGGATCTGCTCAAAGAGTTTATGGACCGAAATGGAATTCAGCGACCTGTGGATATTTGGTTACAGGGCTTGAGTTCTATAATCAATATCGACATGGACGTGACAGCAAATTGGCAACAAACCCTCAAGTCGACTGTCTATTATGGCCTATTCTGCCATTTCGTGGAACACATCACCGAATTTTGGATGTCATTCTGCACCCCTTCCAGCGAGGATCAGGAGTTCATTCTGTCTGACACAGGAAGTCATGTCTACGAAGGACCAACCGTTGACTTTCAGGACAAGACAACAGGAGAATTTCTTCGCCTAGGACCCCGCTTTCACCTCTTTGCGCCTATTTCCCCACGATTGATGATCGTCTTGAGAAGTAAACATCTCCCGGAGCCATATGAGGATAACAACCCTGAGATAAAGGCTACGCGTCAGCTTTACCGACAGATCGAGATCGACTCGATCTATGGCCCAGGAACAAAATCCATATTAGAAGATCTCCCCGCTCACAAGGCTATCAACAGCTACTCGACCTTGGTGAATGGAACATTGAGAAAACGACCAGGCTGGGATGGACAACTTCGTCAGACTGATACTTTCTCATTCCCATTCTTCAAAATCTCCACGCGACATGTGTGTATCATCAACGGTCTTCTGCTGGACCATGCCTTTCACGGCTTAACAATTATCTTTTAACAAAAAGGCTGCGTTTTTGGATCTCCTTGAATGGTTCTTGACTGAACCATGTGAGGTTGGCAAAAGGCTGGGCGGAGAACACCACGCAGAGCAGATGAGGTATCTCTCACAGTTGACGGCTTTGATGCATGCCGAAGGGCGAAATATCTCACTTTGTATCACAAATAGCCCAGTCAGCAACCATCTTGACATCGAGGGTTATAAAACCCAGAACAATGCTGCCGCACGCTGGCTTGAGAGCCTTGAGAAGAAAGATGCCAGTGAGGGAGCTGCCAAACAGAAACAACGACAAAGTCCTGATACCGAGGTCGATGCGGTTCAACATAATTCAGCGGGTCTCCAAGATCAGCCCAAGAATGAGAAGAGCACTATCGAGGGACAGCCAACTGACTATGATCCGACGTTGAAACACGAAGAAGAATTGAGCCAAGCTGAACTCACATCCCTCCATGCTTCCAAATTCTCAACACAGCACCAGTCAGCAAATGTCGAGAGGGTCCACCCAATGGAGCAACTATTAATGACGGTAGGGGTCATACTTTTTCTCGCAGCGGTGACTTTTATGATTGTATTTCTGGCTAAGTGGTCAGATCGGTTTTTGCAGGCCTGCTTTGGAATCAGTTTGTATGAGCTTCTGGGATTTACTGTTGGCACCGTGTTATGTATACTTCGGTGGCTAGTTTGGCTTTTGGGAGTCTTGTTTAGGATTTGTTGGTATCTGATATAGTTGCTGCCTTCCTCGCAAACAGGTAGAAATGACGGAGAAACAAAGTGTTGGATTTGCTATGTATAAAACAGATCAATGTGTGCTATAAAGGACGTTTTGGATCAGAGTGCACAAATCCAAGGAGATGAATTGTGATCTGTAAAAAATAGAAGCAGCAGGGTGAAAGATCACGTACTTCTTTTCGCAGCTCTTAAGGTCAGTTCTTCAGGTTGTGATGTGACCCAATGAACTTACGCTGGTAGTCAGCCTTGATAAGTTCTCAAGCAACCAATGTCGACTCAGTGGGAAGTGCAATAGCGTGTGAGCTCCATGTCTTGATACCCCAAGTTCATATCCTGCTTGATCGTTTGATTGGTCCTCTCGGCTACGGCATCGTTTAGTGCACCATCTTCAACTCCACCAGCTGAAAAGATGGAACAACTCGCGCTAAGATGGATCCTCCCGCCCTCCACTTCACGCCGAGGTTCATCTCAGCTTCAACATATGATGTCTTAAGAGTCTCACGAGATGAGAGAGAATAACAGAAGAATAGGAAAGAAAAAAAACCTGGCCAGCAGTAGAATGAATGTCCGAAACGGCTTATCTGGTCGTCGTTCCTCCAACGTCTCCCAACGACATTCAGACTAGTCTCACCAATAGAGTTTTACCTTCTCCATACACACGTCATAGTCAAGTCTTACTCAGACCAAGTTCCAACCTCTAGCTCCGGCCTCAGCGGCTAACATTACCTCTCATTTCTTGCAAACGCCGTCACGAAAACACCTCAATTGCTTCAAAGATCTACCAATTGAGGTGATGAGCAATGACTTCCTCTGACGGAGCGTCAGCTCACCAAAATAAAACCGCCCAAGCGCGTCCAAAGCGAAAACTCCCGCCATGGCTGGACCACTTCAACGCCCACGACATGAAGATCTTTCTTCGATGCTGGATCGCAATATGGGTTATGATGCTCCTCATCTTCATCCACCCCAGTCTCGTAGAAATCGGCCAAGCGACATTCCTCGGTGCAATTCTCCTCTTTGCAGTTCCCCCAGCTAGTATCTTGTTTATCTACCTGCTCGCTGCGTTCTCGCTGCTGTTGGGAATGTGCCTCGCTTGGTGCTGGGGTCTGTTGACGATGAAAGCGGCGCTTGCGACACGCTCTGATGCTGAGACGCAGGCTAAGCTTCAGGCGCTGCAGCAGCAGGTTGGGGAGATTGCGAAGACGACGGGGCAGACGCCGGCGTGGGAGGCGCAGATATTGATTCATGAGGGGTTTATGCTGGATGCGAGAGTCACGGCTGTGTATTTCAGTATGGGCTGTTTGTTCATCTACGTCTTGGCTCGACTGCGATGCGCGAATCCGAAGCTTGTCCTCATGCAGATCTTTGGAACGATTGTTACCGATATCTTTCTCCTTTTTGGCCCTACACTTCCGTCATTTCAGGGCGACCTAGCAGCTATTCTCGTCAAGCCTGGAGCGATCGGCATTGGTCTGGGTTTAGCATGCTGCCTACTTCTCTTCCCCCAGTCAACATCGTACATGGTCCTCGGTCAGATTGAGAAGCTAGTCCGCATGTCCAATTCAGCTCTTTCTGCGACCAAGAGGCGATTCGCTGACGAGACCGTCCCGCTTGCTGAGCTTCAAGGAAGCAGGGCTGGTATGATCGCTGTCTTCAAGGCCGGACAGCCAGCCCTTGCGTTTCTTCCGATCGACTTTTCGCGTGGTCGATGGAACGCAGATGATGTCAAAGGGTTGCATCAGCGGGCGCGCAAAGTCATGTTTTCCAGTCTGTAAGTCAAGCACCCATGTAACCGACCCCCCCTGGTAACCGACCCCCGCCTCAGACACGTCTTCAGACGCGTCCACACCAGTATTTAAATCCACGATAAATCGAGTTCTTCTTCAATTCACTTTTTTCTTTCTTCATCCTCTTCTTTTACTTCTACAATGCCGGTATACTCTGCGGACGACCTAGAAAATGCCATTGCAGACGTCAAGAATGGGGTCTCTTTGAAGACCGCCGCGAAAAAAAACGGTCTACCACCCAGCACCCTACGAGGTCGCCTCACTGGTGCGCAAAGTCGTCAGGTCGCTCGCCAAGAACAACTACGC
>JABEEM010000929.1:0-63558 GCA_013363185.1 Fusarium secorum
ATAATATAATATAAAGCACCATATACTATACTAAAGAATATAATAAGCTTAATATAAAGTCTTAAAAAGTTATATAATTATTACCTTAAACCTTATAATCTAGCTTAATAAGTAGTTTTAATTTATAAATATAAAAAAATATTTTCCCTAGCTTTAATAAGTTAAATACTCTCTTTATTATTATCTTATTAAAATAATTATCACTAAGGCTCTAACCTTAAAAAGCTAATTTAAAATAAGCTAAGAATCTTGAAATCTATTATAAAATATATTATTATATAATTAAGATTAATAATTATAATTACTTAATTAAAGTAATTAATAACTATATAACTAGACTTTTAATAGATATTAATAAGCTTAAGTTTAAGATTATCTCTATTTTTTATTTTTTTCTTAAGTATTATAAAATAATAAAAGATTACTTATTATATATTAATAAGTTATTAATAATATAATAAATTAATTTTATAATCTTTAATTATTATATATAACTTCTTAATATTAATATTAAGGAAAATAATAATTAAAATAAAAAAGAAAATAAAAATAAAGATAAAGGTTAAGAAGACTTTATTAAGTATATTATAGATTAAATAGAGGCTTTAGAAGACTTTATAAATTACTTAGAGTAAGGTTAATACTTATTAAATTAATAATAAGCTTTCATTATTAATATTATATTAAGTAATAATAATAACCTATATTAATTATAGTTTATAAAATGAAAATATATAGTTATATTAATTAAATTAATAATATAAATATTATATTATAAGAATTAAGAGCTATTATAGAGTGAAAGAGAGGAAGTGAGAGGGAAAAGAGAGGGAAAAAGGTAAATTAAGAAATGAAGGTTTTAGTATTAAGGAAAAAAACTATAAATATTGGTAGATTGAGGCTAGCTTAGCTGGTTAGTAATAGATTAGATTAGGTTATAAGATAATATAATATAAAGAATATAAATTGAGAATAAACATAGTTAATAAATACTTAGTAGATTTATGCTATATACTAAGCTTAGGTTTTCTATTCTTAAACTTATGATAATATTTACTAGGCTTATGGTGTTGATATCCTAAGTTGATAGTGACAAATTCCCTTCCTTCTTGGTCCCTCTCAAATTGAGCAGATACCTATTTTCGTCTCTTGAGCTTCAAATTTACCATCAATAGCTTATGAAACATAACTAACTGGTAGTCTGAAAGTGAGACCGGGACTAGTGTTAGTGAAGCCATTTATTAGAAGGCCGATGTCCAGACCACCATGAGGTCCTTTCAGCGCCTGCTCTAGCCTCACGTGGAGACACAAGATAGTATGTATTGAGCTTGTGTAAGTTCAACAGTTTTGAGTAACATATCCCAGTCTCGTGACTGCCAGTAACAAGTCACAACTCAACACAAGTCAAAGATGAGCAATCCGATACCCCTCAACAGGGAACCTACAACTTGTGTCTTGGCTCTTGAGTCAGGAATGAGAAGCATCATGATCTTTGCCAAAGCTAGTCCCAACTTTATGCCCAACCTTATGAATCTAGTCCGTGGACTAGCTGTTGACCAAAGTCCACCAAGAGCCACGAAACCACAGACTCAAGCTGCCAAGATCCATGATTTGCAACTAGTGCCTTAGCAATGGCATTTGCTCTTGGACATGACTTGGAGAATACCCACCGGCTTAAGCCCTAGTCTACTCTTTCAAAGAGGTTCAGTGCCCATGAACTGGATACCAGATTTGGAACTGTCAAATAGTTGAATGCCGATTGATAACACCTGCCAACACATTAATGCCGCCTCACTAATTGATCTCTTTCTGCATGTCAGTTATTGCTTCTGCGATCAGATCTCGTATTGCTTGGCATATCCCAACTCCTCGGACAAAAGGAAAACCAAATCTGTCAATCCTTGTCAATGTCTTCAATGTCTGTCAATGTTACTCCGTACGAAGCAGCCAGGTACATAATCCTCAGGGGTTAGTTACTGATCCTAGCAGGGGAGGGTATATGACCCCCTGCAGTAGGATTCGGCCTGGAAACGTGCCTCTGCCTCGGAAACCGGATGTCACTATGTAAACTCAATCATGTGTCAAGAGTGGTCTTATAACGTCCGTCACCCACAGACTAGCTACCCCCACAGACTGGCCACCNNCTTAGCCAAAACACCAAGAACCAGATAGCATAATCAATTAATTAATTATCTCAATACTATATTTTTTATATTAAATAAATATTTAATTAGTAAATATTTAAATAAAACTAAGTATAAAGATCCTTAAGTTTTAATTTCTAGACTTTATTTACTATTCTTTCTAGCTATAAAGTTCTCTATATCTATTTATAAGCTTTTTTAATTATTAAAATCTTTATAAACTTAATATTTAGATTATAGATAACCTTTTTATATTATTTTAGTTAATATTCTTTATTTTCTCTTTAAAGAATAATTATTTCTCTATTTTACTTTTTAATCTTAAAGTTATAATAATTTAATTAATTTCTAATTTTCTTAAATAATAGTCTAATAGTTAAATTTTATATAATAGAAGCTAGGATATACTCTAGAGCTTACTGAAGCTATATAGATAACTAGAGAGTCTTTAAGAGATTAAAATCTTACTTTTTAGTTAGTAAATCTGCTATAATAATAGAAGAAGCTATCTCTATAACTATTAGGTTTATTAAGACCTTCACTAGATTAATAAGCTATAGTCTAGTAACTTTAAAACTAACTATTATATTAGACTTTATAATAATTTCTTTTTAAGCCTTATTATAAGTATATAAGAATATAATCTTATTAATATAATTATTATTAATAATAAAAATGAAATCTAATAATAATTAATAATATACTCTCTTTAAAGAGCTAAAGATAGTAATATCTAGTAATTATAAAATATAAAAAGAGTAAAGAGAAAGAAATAATAGATATATATTATTATTAAAATATTCTTAAAGAAATTCTTTAATTATATAACTTCTATAACTATTAAGAATAAGAAATTAGAGTTTATTCTTATTCTTAAGTATTATTAATAAAATAAAGACTTTTCTTAACTAAATTAATATTAATTTATTACTTATCTAATCTTTTTTATTATATATAAATTCTTAGTTATTTAAAAAGTCTAAATCTTTAAAGAAATATTATTATTAAACTATTTTCCCCTTAAAGATAACTATAAGTCTTAAGACTTTTTTAATTATTAAGATATACTTAAGAATTATAATCTAAGTATAAGAACTAGGCTAATAAATAAGTATTAATTTCTTATATCTCTAGCTAAGAAATAGACTATTTATTTCTATTTCTTCTATTATTTTAATTTTATTAATATTATATCTATTCTTTTACTTAACTATTTATATTATTAATATTATTAATAATATAAAGAATATCTTTATTAATTTAATAAAAGCTTTATAATATTATTTATAGTTAATTTTCTTATTTTTTAAAGTCTTAATATCTTTATTTTAACTTAAAAAGCCTTAGAGTTAGTTCTTTTTAATGCCTTTTAGAAAGCTATTATAAATAATAATTTTATTAATAAACTCTCTAACTTATTAATATAATATAAAGTATTTTAAATTAGCTTAAATAAGAATCTAATCTCTTAAATATCTTTCTTAAATATTAAAGAGTTTTTATTATATTTTTTAAGCTTTTCTTAATATTATATTTTCTTTAATCTAACTTTATAGAGTAAAATAGTTAATATTATAAGCTTTTATTACTTTATTTACTAAAACTCTATTTATAACTATCTAGAATATAATGCTTATATCTTTTTTAGTAAAAGAAGGTATTCTAAATTAATTAGCATTAGTTTGGAATTAATTAGAATTAAATTAATAGAGTTATAATTATTTAAAGTATATATAATTTAGGTAGCTAGGTAAAAAATGGGGTAGCTAGTCTGTGGGGGTAGCTAGTCTGTGGGTGACGGACGTTAGTCTTGGAGCCGGGCGTAACGCGGCAAAAGCTCCTCCAAATGTCAATCAGGGGTTGTTTCATTTACGTAGTCGGCGGTAATTAGACGGTTTAGGATACGACTAATACAACCTCAAAGACTGTGCTTATGCAGCGCTAATTCCTTAGTTACCGGTAGTCCAGCTACCGAGACAGAGCAACGCTACCTGTAGATTCAGATTTCAGCACGGCCAATTTCTGGACCTGACGTACGTTGTTGGAATAGCTTGTTGGTCCCGCTAGCTTAGCCATTTGCTTGGGTACCTGAAGCTGAAGATATGAGCAATTTCGTGGCAGGCAAAGCTTTGCACCGTAATTTGATAACTGTGTTCTAACAAGGCGAGCCTTTAATTAGACTTTTACATGTGTTGAGACAGCTGTTGAGTGCTGAATTGATGGATATCTTGGTATATTACATTAATTACATGTTTTCCTCACTTCCTTCATACTAGGTGTTGCCTCTTTCCTGTAACTCCATAATCCAAATCCCCTAAACATCCAGTGTAGACTTTCCAGGAGTAACTTCGTAGGTCCTAGTAACCATAATGCCATCCTGGTTATCACTCTGTCCACTTGTTGTGCTGCCAGCCCTGACCTCGGGCTTGCTGTATCCCACAAACTCTGGCTTCCCAACAATATGTTCCTCGCTCGAATTGTCGTCGAGCTTTGTCATGTATTTTTGATGTCTGTTCGCAGAAATACCACCGGAGATGCCTGATCCGCCGATTGTTCCGAGTGGGTGGCCGTGTTTGTTGATGTAGCTGCTCGTTCCCTTGTCCCGACTGCTTCCTTTGCTCGACACGAGCCATCGGGAAGCTGAGAATAAAGGCTTTATAGCGGCGGCGTTCACTGCCAGTATAGCAATGAAGGTTTCGCGAATTGCCCAAATTGTCGATGTGTTGATGCCTTGGATATCCCTGGGTTGTTAGCAAAACACCCAGAACTATGCCTCGAAGGGGACTAACCGTAGCGAGAACACACATCTCAAGAGTGTTGCGACCATGATAAAAACGCCAGAACAAAGGAGAACGCCAATCATTAGTTTCCTCTTGATGGTGAGCTTAACAGTCCATAGTAGAGGGACCGGTATGGAGACGATGGCTATATCGGTTCTGGGTTCGCGAGTTAGATCAAAGTTCATAGTTCGAATACCTAGACAACGGTAACATACACAATGTTAAACACTACCAGCGTAAGGTAATTCGCTACGGCGAGGGTGCAAGTGTCTACTCCTGTTAGAATCGGAAGTCTGTTCAGTCAGGATAACACATACCACCAGGGTTGGGATAAACTTGCCAGTTCTTGTGAACAGGCGTACAATGGCCCCAAATAGCAGCCATTACTGCTATGTAAGCAATAACTGTCCCGACTTGTGTCCAGATAACAATCTTTCTCTGCCAGAGACCAAGCCTAGAACTGTTAGCATACATCAACAGTGGATCGAGGCTCTGCGTACGTCATGCGGCTATACAAGCAGAGCATCACTCCCTTGAGAGTAAAGATTAGAGTCACGTAAAAGTTCCATCCTGCAAGGAGACATTTTGATCCAAACTCGCGCTTGGCTATCTCTGCAGCTGACATCTTGGCGCCCATCTCGTCGGTAACGCCAATGTTGGTACCAGATTGACCTATTGGAGGGTTAGTGATCCTTCGAGGTGAACCAACATAATTTGCAGGTGTTTTTACCGATAAGTTCTAACATGACCAACTCGCACTATGTGTGTTAGCAAGGATGACTTGTTAAGTAGAGTGAAGCAGCATACCGTCCAGAAGACAAGGGCTGCAAGAGCAAAGTAATCATCACCTTGATATCCCTTGAAGCCAACTGCTTTCCATCTTGCAAAGTATCGTAAGAACAAGACAAGTGTGCCAAGACCATATTCCGTCCAGGCCTCAGTCTGGAAGGGTGTTGCCATTTTGGTTGATAATGGAGAGCTTCAGCTCAGCTTGCAAGAGTTGTCTAATAGAATCGAGACAACAGATGCAGGCCAGGAGTGACAGCTTCGGGGAATAGAGATGGAGATGAGGAGATAGCAGGCCTGGCCGGCATATGTAGGTATGATATGTGACTTTTGAAGTTGACATGGACTAGCAGATGCAGATGCAGGATCTTACGCCCCCTTTTGGCCGAGTGTAAGAGGCATTGACCATCTCATGGCTCACTTAAGGATTGACGGTGTCGTAGGAGGAGTGCTACCTTGTCAGGACGCTGGGTATAGTGGACCGGGGAGACTTGGCCACCCTGATGCATGACTTGGGATATGTTGATGAGAATTCATATTGTATTATTCAACTCGTACAGTCATCCAGTATCTTTTCGAGGTCTTGTTGATCTCTACGGCACAGTCATATACGAGTCAGTTTGACTCCGCCAAGCCGTTCAAGGTCTTCTATTGAAGAAGAACTTGCGAGTCCTTCTTTTCTTTTCTTTTCTTCTGTTCTGCTACAGAAAAGAACATGGTTGATGCATATGCAGGTCCACAGTCTCATAGAACCCCGGCCGGTGTTGTTGGTTGGTCAAAAACATTCCCAAGACAAGGCAGACCTGGTCATAACTCGGGGCCCTTGACCAAGATGATCATAGTGTGTCTGTGGGGATAAATTAGAACGGTCAACGGTGAGTTTCTAGTGTCTACAAGGCTAATCACTCAACCTATCTATTGATAAAGGCCAGTACTAACGTCGTTGATATACCAGACCTAGCGACTGTACAGACTCCAAGCACTTGTTAGAGGCAAAACTTTACAACGTTGCTCCCCGGCCCCTAGCTGCCCCTAGCTCTACCCCGCTAGAACAGACACTCAACAGCAATTTCAGAATCTCTAGCGGCCAATCCTCTCCACTGATGTCCTTTAGCCGCGGTGATCTGCAGCGGGAGTGGAACTAGTTCCGCCCCGCCCAAGCTAAACGTCGTCAGGGCTTCTAGGTCCTTGGCCGAGGATGAGACATGATCTTGGGCAATGTGATACTTCCTGTTGCCTGTTCTCTTGCGGCTACATGGTCGTACCCTGCTAGACTCATATATGTACACTCACCCAGCTCCCAGCTCCAAGCTCCAAGTCCCATCCGCGGAACGCGTTGGAATTAGGGGACAAGGAGACTTAGACCCGGCGTTTCTCGTTTCTCCTTCTCTGATGCAAATGCAAAGTCCTTGCACTGCAACGTCGGATCCGTGGGTCAATCTTTGAATCACGCGGAGACATCCCCGATTGGATGCTCCAGAAGAGTTGAGGACTCCAGCTTGCGTCGACATATCAGACAGCGGGCGGGGTAAATGCCTCTCAGAGAAACTTCCTCTGTCGATTTGAGCTATGTCCTTGAGCATGAGCCCACAATTTGGTGCAGAAGGTGCGGCCATATTCATGCTGTTGGTTCAACTGAGACTATTCAGGGTCCTTGTCAAAAACCAGGATCTAAGAGCACAACACACCAGACCAGCAACATCTGAACCTCTCAACTGCCTTTATTAGGAATGGTATGATGGACCTAATGCTTAGCTGCTACATAACCGGAATCCTCCTGTTGTTTGAGTGAAAAGGTTTCCGAATTTCCGGTTCTGAGTGGCTCGATAGACAGCCTTCATGATAGTGGACCTCGAGTAATACTATGTATATAAGTAACAGAGGCGCTACTGGCATCAAGTTGGCTTCTCCGTTAATAATTTTTCTCTTATATCTTTGACAGATTGTTCCTTCTGTAAACAAATACACAAACATGGCTGCTGCTGCTCCAGACTCTACTTACGACTTCATCATCTGCGGGTAAAGTTCCGCACTCATAAGGTTCAAGCCTAAGACTATTATTGGTTAACTAACCTCATTTATAGTGGCGGCACGTCAGGCTGCGTTGTGGCAGCACGCCTCGCTGAGGATCCTAATGTAAAGGTTCTCGTTCTAGAGGCTGGTCCCCATAATGAGCATCTTGAGAACGTTCACATGGTTGGAGGGTCAGTATCCCTGCTCCCGTAGTTGTTTATAAAAACATTGACTAACGCATCGTTTTAGTTGGTCCAATAACTTCGACAAGGAGACAGACTGGAATGTTGTCTCTATACCTGGCCCTGGTGTCAACAATCGCTCTGTGAAGCTTAGCCGAGGCAAGTTCCTTGGTGGCTCTTCTGGTTGTAATGGCACTCTTATGGTTAAGGGAATGGTGAGCTCCATTGATGATTGTCAATTGGTACTGGATTTTGACTCCGCGTAGAAACAAGATTATGATGACTGGAACCTGCCTGGTTGGAGTGGTGATGAGATGTTCAAGTATATGCTCAAGGTATGTACCTAACCTATATCATCAGCACAAAAGGAGCCATCCCAACTTTACCACTGATATAACTCTTCAGAGACATTCACTGACTTCTTACAGGCTGAGAACTTTCACACAAAAGATTGGTTCAAGGAGACCAAGGGCGCCCACGGCTATGGAGGCCATGTCCATACCGAGCCTCATGACTTGGCTCCTATCTCCAACTTGATCGGAGAATCTATGGTATCGAAGGGTCTCCCTCTTGACCACGATATGTTTTCAGCGGGTGTGAATCCGCATGGATGCGGCCACTCTGTTAGAACAGTCCACCAAGGACTTCGTACTACCAGCGCAGACTTCATCACCAAGCAGAAACCTAGAGATAACCTGCACCTCATGGTCGAGACCCATGTTGACAAGGTCATCATTGAAAAGCACGGCCAGGGAGAGCTGAAGGCCACTGGTGTTCGAGCAGTCAAGGCCGATGGATCAGTCGTTGAGCTCAAGGCCTCTAAAGAGGTCATTATATCTTCCGGTGCTTACTGCTCACCCAACGTCCTCAACCGATCAGGCATCGGTGCAAAGGTCGAGCTGGAACAGCACGGTATCACCACTCTTGTCGATCTTCCCGGCGTTGGAAAGAACCTCCAAGATCACTTGATCGTCTTTATGTTCTACGAGACTGACAAGGAGGGGCTCACCACTGATTCTCTAGTATACCACGGTAACGCGTTAGAGAAGGCCTATACCCAATGGAAGGAAGAGAAAAAGGGTCCCCTAACAGTATTCCCATTCGGAATCTTTGCTTACGCTCGCATGGATGAGCGTCTTGCCGACTCTAAGATTTGGAATGCAGCTCCTCGAAAAGAAGGCCGCGATCCTATGGGTCTTACTCCCAAGCAGCCTCAGATTGAGTTCTTTACCACTGAGTGCTATGGCGGCCCTAAGCAGTACGACCAATTCCCCATCGACAACAAACACGCTTTCAGTATGATCGCCGAACTCTTCGCTCCCAAGTCCCGCGGCACCGTCACTCTTCGCGACGCCTCGCCAACATCTGTCCCTGTTGTCGACTGCAACTACCTCTCTGACCCTCTAGACCTCGAAGTCCTCGCTGAAGCATGCGCCTTTGGAAACGAGATCATCACCGAAGGCTCAGGCACCAAGGACATCGTCAAGGGTTCATGGCCTTCAGATCTTGTGCACCACAAATACAAGACGCGCGAGGACTGGAAGGAATACGTCAAGGAAAATGCTACGACTTGTTACCATGCCAGTGGATCGTGTGCTGCTGGTAAGAAGGATAACCCCATGGCTGTGGTGGATGAGAAGCTACAGGTCTATGGTGTTAAGGGGTTGAGAGTCGCAGATTGTTCGATAATGCCTACCGTGAACAATGGTCATACGCAGATGCCTGCGTATGGAATTGGCGAGAAGGCTGCTGATCTTATCAAGGAGAGATGGGCCCTGTCTGCGAAGCTGTAACAGCGGCGATGTGTTGGGAAGAAGAACATAGCATATGCTTCATAGTCCAAAGTGAATAACAAGCAAGTTAAAGAAAGGGAAAAATTCAACAAAAATTAGGATGTAGTATATCAACTCGTGTGAGGCTGGTATATACTTTCTCTCGCCCCTGGTTTACGATGACTCTGGAAGGGGTTGAACCGTCAATTCTTGATGATATTTCCAAACTGCTTTCAAACTCAGCATACCCTATACTTCTCTCTTTGTTCATTGAGTCTATATCCGGGCGGAGCCATCCAGCGATTCACCGTAGCAGGGGTCACAATCCTTCGCCAAGATCGACGCGTTCCGCAGAGTAACATTGAGATCTTCCCCTGTACTCCGTACCTGGCTTTAAATTGTACGTAACCAAATGGCCCGGAAAAGCACTCACTGAAAATTCAGTAGGACATGAGCTAGGGGAGGCAAGAAAACTCAAGAAAGACCTTTACCCTAAGTGACAAGAAGACTTGGGTAAATTAGCATAAGTTTAGGATATCTTTACTAAACTTAGCATACCTTTTGCTGAGATTATTTTCAACACCTCATACTAAAGTCTGATATTTTCTTGCTCTCCCCGAGAGGCATGGGTTCCAGTGAGAGAAAAAAAAAAAAAAAAAAAAAAAACAGGGCAGAAAACGGACTCTCTTCTGATTAGGACCGAACCGCACGGATGCTGATCCCCAAGAGACGGCGTCTTCTAAAGCGGAAGGTGAGTTTGTAGTGGGTTACCAGCCTTGGTTTGGTCAGTGGTGAAGATCAATCTGCCGCTTTCTTTGGGGCTCAACTTTGAGGTTGCAGTGATGCAACTCGGAGTTGCAATCTCTGATTGAATGGTTATAGTGGTGGCATCAACTCAGCCGAGCTGTCAGATCTTCAGACTCTTCATCGTTGGCTCAACATTGAGTCAGGTTGAAAGCAAGGCGTTGATCTTTAGCTTCTACGGAGCACATGTTCCGTATCAGTTCGAAGTCATGGCGAAAGGAGAGATGATGGCTGAGCTGTGTTGCTGAAGTTCTGTTAAAACCTCGCCCTTCAAGACTACATTTGAGAGCTTTCACTAATTGTCAATGTGCGGCAGTTGAAATCTTAGTACTCTGTAGTGGCATCCAACACCCAAGCCAGTTGTCACTAATAAATCACGGATAGTCATACCACCAGCGGGAACCAATTCTACGTTATCTATCAACACAGCTTGACAGACGCAATTGACGTACAACGGTTTCCATGTGTTTAGTAATCTTGAATCTTATCATCATCTGGTGGAATTCGGCCGGGCAGAGTCTTAAGACAAAATAAATCATTACTAAAGTGGTATCTAAAACGAAAGTTCCTATCCATACGATTAATGTTAATGCAATCCCCAAGACCTTATCAACTCCCACGCCTTTCCCATCGTCGATCGATATCATATTGATCGTTCATACTCCACCGTTACTGTCTTCGTCTGCACAATGGCTGGCTTGATCGTTCCCCCAACGATCCCCTTCTCAGAATAACTATCGATCCAACCCGTTACCTCTTCGCTCTGACCAACGCTAGTGTTGTGTCCCACTCGTCCATTGATGGGGCCTAGAGCAAAGTTATCGGGCATAGGGTTCTCATCGCCATCGAATTGTGAATATTCAAGGCTTACATGGACGACATCGAGACCAAGGCAAAGGAGATGGACGCTTGGTGGGCCTTGAAATTTATAAACTACGCTCATCTTACACAAGATCCCCTAGCGACTATTGGAGAGGAGGCTCTTGCTAAGCTTCGTGCCGCCTGCAAGAAGTACGATCCTCAGGGTGTCTTCCAGAATCTCCGGCCTTCTGGTGTCAGGATTCCTTTTTAATCAGAGTACTATATAGATAAGCATTAGAGGCATTTTAGACTGTATGTATTTGAATTCCATAGATCTCTAGTCAAGTGCATTGAGAAGTTCATCAACTTAGCTGATACTAATTGCATCTCGGCGAGATGTTCGTAAGATGAAAATAGTCCAAATGATACCACGACACTCCATAACTATATCCCTGTTACAACACTTAACTGACTTATGGGGGGAGTACCAGTCGATATTAAGTATCCTGGGATTTATCCGCTTATCAAGGGAGGAGGCAAGAAAACTTAAGACCTCGATCCTATATAACAGAAAGACTTAGGTAAATTTAGGATAGACTTAGGTTAATTTATTATATCTTAGAAGGCCTTTAGACCAGTTTATTTTAGCACATTGGCTTAGTGTTAGAGGTTTCCTTAAGACTAAGGATTGTCTTATTATTGTATTCATATAGTATTGAGGTCAACTGAAATGAGATGAGGTTTCCACGTTTCTCTTCCGCAAAAGTCTATTATCCGCGATTCTCATGCGCCGTAATGCTTAACAGAATTGAGCCATGCATGGATCAAATGGGCCCTCTCATTTCCTGACAATCTTCTCGCCACCAAACCATGCTCGAATAGTAGGCCAGTAGGTGTAATGCAAGTAAACATCGACAGAGGCAACGACTGCGAGGCCTGCCAAGACATATCGACGATTCTGAGGAGAGGCATTCCTCCATTTCTCAACCAAGGTGGTAGACTTCCGTGCATTGGGAGCGACTGTGCTTTTCATGGCTGTCGAGCTTGAGATGTACCTGCGAGCAGCTTGGCTGGCAGAGGTGGAGAGGCGGGTGGTGATGGTGGGCGACATGATACTTTGTGGTGGTTTAATTGACGGGTTTGTTTTGGGGTCTGTATAAGTAAGATCAGTCGCGTATATGATTGAATTGTTTTTATCGAATTGTTGTTATTTTCTTATTCTACCAGAGTTGACAAACAGTCTATATAAATACTCTCAAGTGATATAACCCAAATACCAAATTCCGTTATGCTTAACCATAATGCCTAACGATCCCCACAACGCCTCGCTCAAACATAACAGGCATGACTTCGAACCATCACAAATGATCTCATCGCTTCAGCCACCTGGTCGCTTCGGTCGATTAATCGTCAGCGGTTTGAATGGTTTACGCAATCGATCCATTGAAGGCGCCGGCCCCAGACCAACTGGACGTCTCACACCTCCGTTAGGTTTTACAGACATGAATGTTGTCGCATGAAGACTTGAAGCAGGCTTGTTAGGCAATGCTTCTTCCTCGTCCTTTTTGTTCTCCTCTTCAGGCTTTTTTCTTGACGGCGGTCGCGGTGGTGAACTGGAGAAACAGGAGTAAGGCTTTCGAGGACCCGCGTCTACCTTTGGAACATTTGGTTTTGATAGAGGTCGTGCAGAAGCAAGTTTATGTTTTGCCAGCTCCGGATCGATCAATGGCTTTTGTGGCTCCGACCCTGTTGGTAGTCTCCCCGTCATACCATTCTGCCGTGACAAAGCAGACTGGTATCGCACCTGTGTAAGGGACCTGGACTGCTGCTGCTGCTGCGATATAGGCTGAGGTTCAGGCGGAGGTTGAGGAGCATCTCTTCCATGGTTAAGCCAACCAAGCATACTCTTCTGCCCAACGCCTCTTTTCGTCGATCCTTTCTTTGGCCCTGGTTTTGAGCTTGCTGGTTGTGCTGCGGCTGCGGCATCTAGGGCAACTCTATGAGCTCCAGCGGTTGTGAACCCTGGTAAAGCAGAAACTGTGAAATCAGATGATTGTTCCATTGTTGTGGCATATTCTCTCTGCCAGGGAAGCTCATCTGTTTCATCGTATGAGGTGACCGGGTGCGCCGTACGCTGGCGCTTGGGTGCCCGCGAGTAATGTCGGCCAGTCTCTTCGTCGTATCTATCGACGTTCTTCGGATCAACAGGATCAACAGGATACCCGTCATCTTCAACTGAAAACATAGGAGGTAGTTTTCCGAAGATTGCCTTCTCACCTGGGGCCTCTCGTCCCAAGATTTTAGCAACGCCCTCTACAACTGCTCGGTCGAATGATGGCCCCTTCTTGGCGAAGACCTTGGATGCAAAAGGAGAGACAAACGGTGAGAGTTCAACCTTGCTGCTCATCCCTTGAGAACCGTAGAGTGGGCAGCTTAGGTACAATAGCGCTTGGGCTCGTGTCATTGCCACATAGAGGAGACGTCGTTCCTCATCTGTGTCTTCCGATCTTGAATGAGGTATTGATCCAGTATAGACGGAGGGCACGAAAACAACAGGCCACTCCAGCCCTTTCGCTGCGTGGATGGTCGATATAGTGATCAAAGATTTCTGGTCTTTTGTGTCGCCTTTGTTCTGTGCGTCCGATGCTAATGATACGTTGGCCAGGAACCGGCCTAGCATATCATCGTCTCTCACTTGATCCATATTCTCGATTTCAGGGAGTGCTTCTTCCTCAGGTCCGCCAAAATCTCTCATAAAATCGCTGACCAGATTAACGAACTCCTGAACGTTGGCCCATCGCTGTTCGTGTTCTTCTGTGTATTCTTCCTCCAAATACTTCTTGAAATCAAGATGGCCAATCAGTTGCTCTATCAAGTTAACCAGAGTGACAGGGCTGCTCTGACTGATTTGATCGGCTTCTTTTCGTAAGCTCGAGATGGTTCGGATGAGTTCTGTGTTGAGCTTCTGCTCCATCTTTGGTCTGATATTGGTGTTTGCTTTACGGCTGCCTTTACAGTGCTTGAGAATCAAAGTCCAGAGGCTCATGTTGGACTGCTCCGCCTCTTCAAGAAGAGATTTGATTGTTGCTTCTCCTATACCTCTTCTTGGCACATTGATGATCCTGGCCAGCGCATCGTTGTTGTCAGGCTGGCTCACTACACGAAGGTAATCTATCAAGACTTTAATTTCCTTTCGTTCATAGAATTTATGGCCTCCGATCATTCGGTATGCGACACCGGCTTTTCCCAGAGCTGATTCGATGTGTCGAGAAAGCGCAGCTGATCTCAGAAGAATTGCAACATCTTCAAAATTGAGCATATCCCCAAACATCATGATAACTCGCTTGATCTCAGAAACGATCCATTCGCCTTCAGACGACGAACTTTTCAGTGTTCTGAGAACCGGTCGCGCTCCCTTAGTGTGGACTGGCAGTAACACCTTCTGGTATCGCTTTTTATCTTGCTGAATAACGTTGAGAGATACATCAAGGATGGATTGCGACGATCGATAGTTTTCTTCCAGAGAGATTTCATCTGTATCAGGATAATCTCTTAACAGTCGATAAAGGTTTCGAATCTCAGCTGAACGCCAACCGTAGATACTCTGATCAGGATCGCCTACAATCGTGATTCGCTGGCGTGCTTGGGCGAATAACTTCATCAGCTCATATTGAATGCCGTTTGTATCCTGGTACTCGTCGATAAGGACAGTCTGGACGTTGGAGACGCAAGCTGGGTGATCTCTCAACAGTTCAACACACTTGACCAGGAGATCATCATAGTCCAGCAAATTTGACCTTTTTAGTTGAGCTTGGTACTCTTCATAGCATGTCCTTAGCGCCGGGTTCTCCTTTTTGCCTTTCTGCGTTGGGGCCGTGGCGGCATTTGGTCCCCTCGCTTTCTCTTTACTGATCCATGACCTCGCATGTAGCGGCTCAATGCCAAGTTCCAGTCTCTTGCAAATTCTCTGGATGATCGCCCGTGAATCTCCGTCGTCTGCAATTCCAAACTTCGAATCTAGTCCGATGCGATTTCCGTATATAGACAGATATCTTCGGGCAATCGAGTGGAACGTTCCAAGCACAATTTTCTTTTCGCATTCCTCGCCTAGAGCTTTTCCTATACGCTCCTTCATTTCTCTGGCGGCTTTGACGGTAAAAGTTGCGACAATCACGTCAGTAGGTCGATAGCCAACTCTTTGAATCAGCCATACTACTCGAGAGGTAAGAGTATGAGTCTTTCCACTACCGGGACCAGCTAGAATTGCTACAGTCGATGCAGATGAAGTAACAGCTCGGCGTTGCGCCTCGTTCAACGACTGAAGAATCGCATCTTGTGTGGTTGAAGTGGACATGCTGGGTACGTGGACGAATCCACGAATTGCTGTCGATTGGTCGAGGAGAATGGTATCATCGAAAATTCTATACCCATGCGAGATTGCTCGGATGGGATTACGGCGTGGTATTTCAGCCACCGGAGTCGCTGGTGATGTCTTCTTTTCGATCGAGGTGCTTTCGCGTTGATGAGAAGCAGGCATCGCGCGACGCGATGTCATTTTCGCGATGTCACGTGCAGTGCAACGTCTACGACCTTGTAGGGTGGGTAGGGCCAAAACAGGAGGAAGTTATATTTTACGTTCTGATATCATTGACTTCAATCAAATACCTATCTTGTTCTTTTTTGGCGGTTTATTCAGGATTCTTGTCTATCAAACACGTATTTGCTCCTCACGTTTCTGAAGAGAATATTGTGCTCATGACTGGTCTTGCCATTCAATTTCCTTTAGAATCATGGCGAATTCCTCCATTGACTCTATCAATGGGCAGAAGCATTATGCCTGTGTGTCAACTCTGTCAGATCTCGCTATCATCTTCGTCACATCCCCTTTACGCTAAGGCTTCTCCCATCACTATCACTGTCACGATATGCCATATCAATCACCGCTAAAAAGAGTGACAAACAAAAGTCCAATGCTACGGTGATATCCCACTCTGAGAGTTTTTATCAAGACAGAAACGATACTGTGGGACACCGTTGGCATTGTTACCCAAAAAAGGTCGGACACTTTGAAACATAATATTTCTATGGGTGCTGTGAAACATTGCAGTCTGTTTAACAGTCAGGGACACATCTATGATCGCATAACTGACATTCATGAACCGCCTCGATTCCCCTGCACAGATGCTCACCGCATAGCGCCTGTTTTGCATCTGTAATAAAACCCAACATGGTCCTGAATTATGATTGTCACGTCTCCAGTCAGCAATCACCAACCATATCACCAAAGTCACTTGTGCAGGGTAGCATGAAGCTATAGTCGTGCGATAGTAGTGCGACTTTACACAATAGGCGCCGTGACAGGTCTTTCTATTCGAGGGGATCGACACGAACATCACTAGCAATGCCGAGCTACCTAATGTCACACAAAGACGAGCAGCCCATTCGAAGGCTTTGGCACATCACATGATGAGAGGAAGAGTGGGAAATTCCACCTGGTTCAGGGCCCGACAGCCTGGATGATGCAGGCAACACACACAATTGGGCCTCAAAGTGACCCTCAGTGCCTAGACTGCATCGTCTATGCCGTTAGTTGGGTGATTGAAGGTTATCGTCACCAATCGCTGGGTGAATTTGGTTGTTGGTTTGACCCCGCCGATCCAGGAACGTGTGAGTCGGACAAGACTTCTCTTTGTGATGGCGAAAAGCAAGGATCGCCCCGCCCCGCTTGGTACCCTTCAACGGCAGAAACGAGACAACCACAGAGAAGCTTAAAGCGAGAAAACACTGCAGTGTATCCCGGCATCTAGGAATCTAGAGCCAGCGATAGGTCGTGTATGTGGGTATTGGTGGTTGGTAGTCAGAGCTAATGGCCAATCAGGCAATGGCACACTATATCGCTCAGCGGTTAGCCATCCAACCACAGCTCGGAGATGGCCTCGTCACACTTGGGCCCTCACATATCGCCTGCAACCACTCTGTTGCCATCACCAAGGGTATCGAGCTATTCTCAGACGTATTCTCATGCATTCGGCCGCTATCCGACGACCGCCAGTTGACTGGCGTTGACTGCGCAGCGACTCAGCGTCCAGCCCTGGATAGCTCAGCGGCTAACGCAGAGTGATAGACGATCATGACCCAGCCCGCTATATACCCCGTTGAGACCGCAAGTTCCCTCTTCCGTGCATGATGTTCTTCTCTAGTGTTTCGTCTCATCGTGTTCAGGAGGTCGCATCGCACAAGCTGGCTCCTCCATAAAGAATAAGTGTCTCGCCTTGACCTCGTTTCCCACGATGCTTCTTGAGGGTGCTCGCTACTCACTACAACTCGGTCTACTTCTGCCTCTGTCACTCATTACAACAGCTCAGCCTGAGCCTGTTCTATCTTCGATACTCCAAGCCCGGGACACAGATAAGCCCTTACCAGGAGGACCAATTGACACAACCTATCTGCCAGCCCAGATTGGTGGTATAATCGGAGCATACGCTGTATCATTGGTGCTGGTCGCCATAACACTGCTTGCCTTATCAAAGAAGCGGCGCGAACATATTGCAGCTGGAATTGACGAGGTCGACTTTGAAGTTCGGAAAGATATCGTCAGTCCCGACTTTCCTCCAACAGCTGTACCTGCATCTCTGAATATCATCACCGACACCGAATTTGTCAAACCGAGCTTCCAGGACTCTCACGAAGGAAATCCATACATCTATCCATCGCCGGCTTCAAGTATTGGAGCCCCCGGAACCAATCCCTTTGTCGATCCCCGTGTTGTGGCAGTAGACAGACTCATGGCTCAATCTCAGCTTGAAGACATGTACAAGCATGTCCTGGAGCATGAGGATGCAAAGAAGCGAGGAGTTGTTTACGATGTTCCTCTTCCTCCCACTGCTCACCACCAACCACGACCTTCAGCCTCGGCTTCCGTACTCTCTCTGAAATCTTCGACATCCTCGCCATCGAAGAAGGAGAGGAGCAAGCCGGCAACACTCAACCTTTCTGCTTCTCGCGAGGAGAAGAGCCAGTCAAGGACCTCCTCATTTCTCTCAGCACTACGATCACCAAAGAAGACGCAGATGAAGGGCATGAGCATCTCATCGCCTCTCATGACCCCTCAATCGGGTGAATTTCCTCGCTATGAAGGACAGGAGATGAGCGCGATTCCTCCCCGGCATTATGCTCCGGCTGCTCCTCCTCCGGTCCCCACTAATCAGGTCCCGTATGGTTCACCGGCCCTCCCGCCCAAGGCCCATGCGTCGCTCCCGACCCCGGATATCTCGCCCGAGAGTGTTTTGAGCATCGATGAACGTATCGGAAGTCAACTTCCTTATCCTGGCCACGCCCGTACCGTATCGCATGCACCCAGCGAGCGTGATCCCGAGTCAGCAACTTCGGAACACTCTCAAGCACCACTGGTTGGCCTGCCATCGTCTCCCAAGCCTGGTTCAAGGTTCCCATCTCTTCCTGCGTCACCCAAGCCTGGCCAGACATTCCACCGTGCCAACGCACCTTCAGCTGTGCGCACTGGTGGTTCTTTACCATTGCGTGCCTACGAGCCTGCCATGGTTTCACCAAATACCATTGCACAGACTACCAAGCAGACTGTGTTTGAGAGGAAAGGACCACTATCACCAAGCGGAGCAATGACTCCGCACACAGCTGGTGCAGTGCCTTATTCGCCTTATCAGCCCTTCACGCCATGCATGCCTGTGACACCTTCGCTTGTAACCAGGGAGGATCGGAAGAGAATGAAACGCATGGTACCTAAGACACCGACGTTGGAGATGGTTCAGAGTTCGGATGACGTTTGGTAAACGAAATGATTGGAGTTTATGATTATTTAACGGGGCCTACATTGCATTATTCCCTTTGACGTCGTTGATATCAAGACATAAGGGTCTACTTGGTTGGGGGTTTACAGTATTTGGTTAGAGCTGGCCCACAGGCTTGCGGGGATTTAGGAACGGCCGCAAGGACCAGAACTTTACTATCTGCATAAAATATTCACCTGTATATCATTTATTTCTGCGGAATCGATTTCGTTTACGAGTTCATGTTGTTTTCAAACGTGTAACGTCACACAACAGACGCGGTGTTTTCCATCTAATGTTACCCAGGCGCTAATATCTAGTATGGACTCTACGATCTCAAGATCTTGAATCGCCAATCGGAACAATTAAGAAGATGCATGTGATGATACTTAAAAAGCAACAAGCGTTAAAACTAGAGGGTGACGCAAGGTTAATCGTTTGATCATCGGGATGGATTGGGGATAGTTAGAAGGAGGGTTCAATATTGGGATCACGATCATTTGGTGGCGGCGGGGACCATCTCGAGAAGCGAGGATAGTGGCACAGAAGCTGAAAGCTGAGTCCAAGACATGCAAGAATAGCCTGCGCTGTGTAACCCGAACAGATCTTCTGTTCAACGCGGATTGGCAGGGCGCCAATAGTTCGGTATTTGTATGTACTGTAGCTATCCGTCGCACAGTACCTGAGAGGGTTGCACCAGACGGGACATGGTAGATTCGAGGGATTGATATCCAGGTTTTATTTTTATTTTTTCGGATTCTTCACAATGAAATCGTCTTGGCGACCGTTGCAAAGCTATTTAATTGGATATGTGATACTCAAATGCTCCCGAGTAACCGTCGCCTGGGTCTGGCCTTTTGCCGGCTGGAATGTAATAATTGAGTTCCTGTGAACCACGGGACGCGAGACTGAGACTCGCGTGGCTAACCCGAGACAACTCGAGTAGCACCACGGTTTATGTTTTGTCTTTCGACAGTGTATCTTGGGGGGCTAGGGGGGAGAGTTTGGCAAAAGTGACTGAGATATCATCTATTACGACTCGATTATGAGGGTATTCTCTGCTCCTTGAGCCGAGTTCTTCATCGCAATCGAACTCCCGGGCGTCCTCGAGGGTCCCCCATTCCAATTTGATCAGAGTTGGCTTGTGCTTGACGGGTTACTGGATTTGTGATTGCGTGCACAGTGCAGACAGCGCCTTAGACCCGAATGCGAGAGGGGTAAGCCTCTAACAAAAGTGGACCGTATTCTCGAGATCGCCAATACTGTACGCCAAGCCGTAACGCCCCCTCGCCTGGAGACTCATCCCGTGCCAGTTGCTGGGCTTAGTGAGTACTCCACCAAAAGTCGTCGACGTTCTGCACTGTATTTAGAGTAAACACTCAAATACTAACTAGTGGATCCCCTGAACTCATCACTCCAGTCTTTGTACAAAAGACGAGCTTGGCCAAGCGCGGACTTGACTAGGCGTCACTGGGCTGATATCCGGGTTCCATCGTACGATTTTCTACCCTCTTCTCAAACTGAATTCCTTGCATCCATCGCTCGCCTCCGAATCATCGCCCAAATCGCTTATTCTCCCATCAGCAATTTTAACTGCTACTCGTTGTCAGTCGAACCATCATCGCGAGACTGCGCTGCTCTTCCCTTGTTGTAGAACCCCTGTACTGTCCTTTCTCACCCGTCAACCGTTCGGCAACACCCGTTCAATCATTCGATCAGAGAACCATTGAGACAACCCATCGATTCATTCTGTGGTTGCAGCACGCCCTCACCACCGAATCTCTCTATCTTATCCACCGATTGATCGCCTTAGCAGAGGCTATAGGCCTGTCGACTATTGCAGGCTGACCCTCAGCACAGCCTGTAGCTGTAGCTGCCACTGTACCTGGAGCCATCCACAGCTGGAGCCATAGCCAGTAGCTGAGGCTATCGCGGTCAAAGTCCACTCTTCGGCCGAGAGACTCAATTGAACAGGCCACGCCGGGAATAGAGGCCAATTCAACCCAACTGGATCGACAACATCGACCCTTGCTCTCAGTATCGTCGGCCAAAGGCCCTCGTCTTCCCGAAAGGAAGGCCTCGCTCAACCACGGCGACTCCTTCGGGGTCACCCCAAGCACTGGGTCTCTCAATCAGGCCATCGCAACTGCATTGCATGGTCCTGGCCTATCCCCATCCTGCCCGGCTCCCGCTTCTCCGACATGGCCGAACATGATTCTACCAACAGCCTCTATGGCCTTCAAGATCCGAATCTAGGTGGTTTTGTTGATGGCTCGGTCGTGAAATCTGACCCCTCCTCAGCCTCCCTGCCCAACGATTCCTCCCGTCCCCAGACCCAGCAACAATACTACGACGCTGCATGGCAGTTCACCGGCACGCCCCCTTACGACTCGTACGACCCCTCTAGCAGTACCGCACCTCCTGCTCAGACTACCTATCAACCTTCTCCTTGGAATCTCGCTTTCGGTCAGGATCAGCAGAACCTTCAACAGCTTCCCATCTCTACCGGCATCGACGGCCTTCCGGTAACCGCTCTCAGCTCCGAATCAATCTACGCCGCTTCAAATCCTTCCTTACGACAGCCTAGTTTCAACGACAACACCGTTCTTCAGCCAGCCCTTATTAGCCATCTGACTCCTGCTCTGCAGGAGAAGCTGCGCAACATCGCCATGCCACCACATCTTCAATACCACTCCCCGAAGAGCGCCTCTAGCCCGGACTCAGCAAATGGCGAACTCAGAAGGGGTATTTTTTCGTCACCGGATCCCGCCGATGGATCTTCGAAAGCATCACGAAAGCGCAAGTCTTCCGCCGACCCTGAGGATGAAGAGGAGGAGGAAGAGGATGGCGATCAACCAGTGAAGAAGACCGCCCATAACATGATTGAGAAGCGATATCGAACCAATCTGAATGACAAGATCGCCGCTTTGAGAGATAGCGTTCCCAGTCTTCGCATCATGTCGAAGAGCGCGCGAGGTGAAGACACGACTGAAGATCGCGAGGAACTCCATGGTCTGACCCCAGCTCATAAGCTGAACAAGGCTACAGTACGCTGTGCTCTTTCTAGCGATATAACTCACGCTAATCAATGGACAGGTTTTGAGTAAGGCGACTGAATATATCCGACATCTTGAGAAGCGTAACAATCGCCTACTCGACGAAAATGGTGCTATGCAAGCCCGAATTGCCGCCTTCGAAAAGCTTTTCATGGCCGGGGCGATGAATGGCGCCATTAGCCCTCTTCAGCAACCACCTACGCCAATCCAATATGCGCAGGATGCACAGCAGTTTGTCGGGGGCCCGTCGCAGGACGGCAACGCACAGCCAGGAGGAATGATTCAAGTTCCCGATGATATGAAGAGAATCATTTCGCAACAAATGGCTTCTGGTCAACCATATCCTGTACCCCAACAACAGTTTCGCGGCGGAAACCCCGCGCTCATTCGACAGCAGCAGCTTCAACAGCAACAGCAAATGCAGCAGGGTCGATGGAATAATGCCGGCCCTTACTTTGGTAAATTGATGGTTGGCTCACTTGCCGGTCTCATGATTCTGGAGGCAATGCATGAGGATGAAGTCAGCAATGAGAAGCCCGAAGGTCGTGGTTTGTTCGCCATGCCTATTCAGCTTCTGAAGAGTGCAGCGAGCGGCCTTGACTTGACCGTCGGAGGCTATCATCTACATACTTCACTCCGAATTATTCTCCTACTTGGAACATTCCTTTGGGTGTTTGTTCCTTCACTATTCACACGAGGTTCACAAAAGTCGAAGAAACCACAAGTCGGGGTTCTTCAAGCAGCGCCATCGCTCGCTTCACCAATTCATGTCCGCCGACAAGCTTGGCTTACCGCTATCCAGACCGTATGGGTCCCTCGTCACAATTTCTTCCTCGAGGCGGCAGCTCTCATCTTGAAGACTCTCAAGCTCAGCCTCCGAAATGCCATTGGAGTTCATGGTTATCAATCAATCACTGGTTTGACTCAGGAGCAGGAAACCGCTCGTGTCCAGGCATGGAGCATTGCCCTCGACTCGCAGTTGGCTGGCGGCGACGTTGAGATCAACAAGAGCCGTCTTATTCTCACACTCCTTGCTTCTGGCACTCTCCCCGATACTCCTGCTAGGCTCATGCTCAAGGCCCTCCATATTCGCGTTCTTCTCTGGGACCTAAGCCAGAACCGACTCCAACTTGGGGCAATCAACCTCATCGCTGCCAAACTTGCTCGCAACAAGTGGAATGAGGCCCGCCAGCTGAATCGTCTCCTTACCCAGCTTCACCGCGAGTCCTCCGAGCAGCATGACGACGATTTGCCCGAACATCTCGCTCTTTTGGTTGAACAAGACTGTGATGAAGTGCTCAACGACGATGTTATTCAGCGAGCACACAACCTGGCTTTCAATACCGATACTGATTACAACGTTGTGACCCCTATGGATGGCATGGATTCTGTTGTTGACGATACCGCTATTGGATCTCCCCTTGATGCTGTTGCTGCCTGGTGGTCGACCCAATTCCTACACCGAACTTTGGTCGCCACATTGGAAAAGGATGAAGAAACACTCAGCACTAAGGTCGAAGATATCGAACTCACCATCAAAGCTGCACCCTTGGGGTCAACCGCGCAGGCTCGGGCAATCGTGGCGCGAGCAGTTCTCGTTGATAAGGCACGCGGCGCTAACATCGCCTCTGCCTTGCAATCGATGGGCAACGAAAAGGTCGATGCTCTCCTGAGCTCTTCCATTTGTGTCGTTGACTCAAGCTTCCAGGCTTCTACTCCCGATCTCCGACTTGCCCTACGATGCGCCATGGTCATCGCTCACCTCCGACGCGTCGAATGCACTCCTGGAAGTACTCACCAAGGACTCCGTATGATTGAGTCAATCATGACCCGTGGCAACGCCCCGCAGATGTCTCTTATTGGATGCACCGCAACCCTTGAGCTGATGGAGGAGCTCTACGAGCACAAAGCAGCAGCTGAGACCTTCCAGTCCTCTCTTGAGCGACTATCTGGTGGTCTTCGTCTATGGATGGGTGGATCTCCCGGGGAGAAATGTGGCGTTGCTTCTGATGTGCGAGAGAAGGTCGTTAGCCGGTGCCTGGCCATCAACAAGAGCATGGTGGGAATTGATTCGGATACTGGCTACGGAAGCCTTGATGAATGTGAAGACGACGGATGTTAGACGACCAGGAGCAATTTTCCCCTTTTATTTTTCATTTTTATAAGCGACATACACACCGATACACTTTTCCGCCACTCCAACTTGATCACCTCTTCACGATCTATTCTGCTTGTTGCCCTTCCGAGATGACTATCTGTACGAAAACGGTTATTAGATTGGTGGGAAATCCTGGCGCTTATTATTCACGGAGTTTTAACTTGGCAACGGGTAAAAGGACAATCAAACAGTACATGGCGAAGGACATATTATTTTTAACGGACTTTCTGATGGACTCAGCATATGCGGAAGTGTGTTGAAGTGTTTTGACAAACAAAGATATTTTTCCTTATTCTCATTCAAAGTACATTATTATGGCTTAATTCCCTGCTATCGTGCGTGGTGATATTTGCTCCTGAGTGGTGTAGTGAGTGGTCAGAATGGTTTAACTGAGGACTTCAAAGCGATCTCAAGATTGGGTAACTGTAGAAGATACAATAGTACGGGCCTTGAAGGGCCTTAACCAAAGCTGACGCAGGCTCGCCATGCTTCTTCATAGAAACGGGAGGAGACTTTAACTGAGATGGGAACTTGCAAATTCTAGAAATTAAAGGAACCTTGACTCGGATTGAGAGCAGTCCTACAAACGAGAGTCTCGAAGACCTAGATGATCTCGAGCGACCTGAGGACACTGAGCTAAGCCTCACATTCAAGGGTAAGTGCACGATATCAAGATCCCATCGATGTTACTGGCCAGGAGAACGAAGAATACCTATCGCCGGTCCAACTATGAGTATTCTGACGGTAGACTACAACAGTGGGCATCATGTTCAAAGTTACAAACCCATCTTCAGAAAAGGCAGCAAGTGTCTTTAGAAGAGACCTAATCGTTCGATTTGCCATTCACATGGTTCTACTGTCACTCAAGAACAAGAATAACTTTCCCTCGCAATATCTTCTGCTTATTGTTCATAGCTAGGGCATCAGGATGTGCGTGACATTCGAGTACAGGGAAATTTGAGACCGCTTTATAGTAGATGGTAACCAAGTTGAAAACCCTTTACCGAAAGAGGGATTTAGCTTTCTGACTGGATGGAGTGTCACGTTGATACCAGCGACTTCACTGTCAACACAAAGAGGTCCCTGATGCAAGAGCAGTGAGACAGCGTGGGAAAATATCATCAAAGTGTAGAATCATGAGGCATGACCTAGGATGTAGCAAAGCTTATAAAGCATATTATTCAAGGCAGCATATACTTCATTCGCTAATCATAAATTTCCCGGTAGATTCGTGATAACACATTCGTTGTGTTCCCTTATTCATACTGTGTTGGAAAACTGCTGTTTGTCAGTAGCTGTTGTAGCTTTAGAAGTGAGGGATAGTTACATTCTCTGGGGAGTTTGTGATTTCCTCGAACTCTTGGAGTGTCTCAAAGCCCATCGCTGTGAGGGACTCAGAACCATCATCCACAACCTGATTTGTTAGCGATATTGCAAGGCTGGGGAGGATGGTTGACTTACCCAACCAAGTACCACTTTTGTAGCTTTGTGGCTCCTGGCCTGGCGAATGCCCATGAGCGTCAAACCTTGTAAGGCGAGAGTTGTTTGTGGTCCAGGAGGCACAACTGGAGCAATAATGCCACCGATGTCCTCAGAGCGTGACACTAATGAAGGAATATGAATTTCCAATGGACTGCGCTGCTTGCAAACAATGATTGTACCCAACAAGGCACCTGTCGCATCCTTGGCCCGCACAATCCCACTCAACTTCGATTCTGACAGCGCATGACGGTACAGCTCTAATACCTCAGGATTTGCGTTGTTACGCACATGGCTGAGAACACCATCCGCGTTGTCCAAATCATGAATCAGGTCAAAGCTAATACCGGCCCTTTGAATGCTCTGGGACAAACCCTCTGGGGCAGACCAGCTTGCCACATCCTGTAAAATCATGTTTGATACGCGTCGTGGAAACTGCACATCCCAGCCACTATTCGCAAACCACTCTTTGATTGTGTTGACCTCGACATCATTGGGAATGCCTAGGAAAACCCCAGGGAAAGCTGACCCTATCTGGACTTGCTTAATGCCCCGTCGCTGCATGAGACTTCTGAGCGCCCGTCGATGAAGGGACCTCCCGATCGATACATCACGTTTGGTGGGCTCGACAAAGACACCCCCAAGGATACCAACACCGTGAACAAAGTAAGTAGCAGCAAAGCCGTACAAAGCGTTGGTACTGCTATTTCTAACCACAAAATGTGATTCGGCAATATTGGCATTATTGAGCTGAAAGGAAGCAGCAGTTGTTGTGCGTAGAAACTGCAGGTCTGGTGCGCTTGCTCGGTGAACAGCTCGAAGTAGGTCGTTCAAAGCAGATGCGTCACGTTTCGCACTGTATTCTTCTACCAGCCAGTGTTGTCTGGATTTGAGAACCTTCTTGCTCTTACGCAGTGTACCAGGGAGAGTCCCAAGTGGTGCAATTTCTCCAACTAGTGTCCGTGCAAGAGCATGGAGAGCGTTCTCGGTGAAATCGAAGGTGCAGAGGTATGTGCCAATGGATTTATCCATTGCAAAATCATACGGAGAGCTGACTGCCACTACAATCAGTTGCTTCTTTTGACCCCTGGTACGAAGCATAGAGCACATCATATCAACATGCTTCGTGAAACCAGCTTGATAAAGGTTTCGATTGGCATCAGCCGTGACAATAATGATACAAGATGCTCTGTGGATCAGGTTTTCGTGAACTAAATCTGGTCAGAATGAATTTCATCTACTGAAGAATAAGAGTGTTACCTGGACGAACTCCATTAGCCGTATAGCTTGTGTGGAGTAACTTTTCATTACGAGCTCGAGCGAGAGATTTGCCAAATTCTCGGAAGACACCCTCTCCACTCAATATCGCGCTTCGGTCACGACCATTATGCGCCCACATCTCATGTTGTCCTTCTGCTTGATTCTGGCTGTCTTTGGCTGCCAGCAACTTTTTGGTGAGTGAAGATGCAGGCAGCGGCTTGACTAAGGGGGTTAACAAGAGGAGCTCCTCTCCAGGATGCATTGAGGCTGTGAGTGGGATAAGTTTCTCCTTATCTCGAATGATTGTGATGGAATCATCGTAGGCTTGGAGTGATAGAGCAAGATGAGATGGATGAAGTTGAGAAAGCAAAGAAATGCCTGGAGGGTTCAACGCCTTCTCCCAAGAGGTACAGGTCGATTTCAGGTTAAGTACCCTTCTCAGAGAGGTAAAAATCCGCTCCTTCGTCACAATGCCATTTTCATAACCGAGCTTCAGGCCTTTGATAGCTTCAAGCTGGACGTCATAGGCACGGCAGAGGAGGACAAGGTCACAGCCTGCTTCGACAGCCATGATAACACCATTCTGGACACCAAGTTCATGACTGAGAGCCTCCATCTCCAAGCACTCTGAGATTGCGACTCCGTTGAATCCAAGCTCATCGCGAAGGAGCTCATCCACAACTTGATCCGAAAGACAAGCATGACTCACATTCATGGACGGATTGGATATGCCGCAGCCTCCAATGAACATAGCATCTAATTTTCCCGAGGCAATGGCATTTCGGAATGGGACCAGAGCGCTGATGCTGAGTTCCTCTAGCGTTTGAGTGATAATGGGCACATCCAGGTTCGAGCCCAGAAAGTTCAAATTTCCGTACGATGGGAAATGTTTCCCACATGAAGCAATTCCAGCATCTCGAATTCCTCGTAGAGCCGCCAGGCCATATTGTGATACTTCTTGGGGGTCGTCTCCGGTAGCACGTACTCCCAAAGGCTGGTAGCGAGCATTATTCAATACATCAAGGACGGGTCCTAGCATGAGGTTGACACCACATGCCGAGATCTCAGTAGCAGTAGCCTTTGTCACTTCATATGCTAGGTCGGCTCGACCAGTAGCTGCAACGCCCATGGCACTTGGAAATTGGCATACGTAGTCTTCGTCGAAAAGACTGTTGACTCCTCCATTCTCCTGATCGAGGGCGATGAGAAGAGGTTGTAAATGACCAGCATTCTTAGCAATGGTCTGTAATTCCTGGACCAGCTCTGCTGTTTGCTGAGCAGCTTGACAACGTTAGAGTGACGAAGCAAGACACGTGTCTGTGAGTAGAACTCACATTTAAGGTTCTTGGCTGTAAGTATAATGGAACCAAGGTGATGATCCTCAATGAGGCTCCTGATCTGGGGGGTAACTTCAGTGCCATCCCAGCCCATAATCAGGATCTGCCCAATGGCACTACAGGACAACCAGTTAGTATCATGATATCAAGTGAATGGATGGATGTTTATTCTCCGAGATTCGGAGCCCAAGAGTGGAGAGACGGCACCTTGACAGTCCCGTGCCGTCCGGAGACGCGCCTCGACGGGACTGACAGGAAGTGAGGTGAGGTGAGGTGAGGTGAGTGGATACGTACCGGTCGAGATCTTGCCATGTTGGATCGAGGTCGCTATTGTCTGTATGGGCCATGATGGTTGGGCGGCGTCGATGCCTCGTCACATGGTACTTTGCTCTCTTCTGCTGTGGTTCTGGCTCACCCCTTGATGGCCCCGCGTGCTTGAGGTAACGATGAGATGCATTGATACTGTGGTAGCCTTCTCGAGAGGATGAGCTAGACGCTGACCCAGCAGGAGGAGGGGCCATTGGAGTGGAGGTGGAATGCTGCCGACCGCCTAAACCTCGGCTGATGTGATTGGTGTATATTGATTGGTCAGTTGTGGAGGGAGCCAGCTGTTGGGCGATAGGGAAGTGGGGTCGTCCAGTTCGTTGGCTGTTTCTTATGGCAGGCGATTTGATGGGTTACGCCCCATGAGTTAACGTTACATGGAACAACAGCAACAAATGGTCGGCGACAAAGAGGTCCGCTTCACGTTGTGTCGAGACGTGAAAAATTGAACCAGGTAAGGATGAACATTACTTCTGAGGCAAAAATGGACGGATGGCATGGTCTTTGTATTCCACTGCACCATGGTCTCTGGCTGTCAATATGCACAGCAACATAGCAAAAGGGAACCATACCACGTTCAGACCAAAAACATCTCCACACAGTCTCACTATCACGGCTTCAACGATGGCACCGTCTGCTTGGGTCCAGATGGCACGGTTGCTGAATCGCGCAATGTAATGACGAAATGACTTTTTCCATGCTATCTGGAAAAAAACGTGGCCGTTGTCGGCGGCTTGATAGGGCTTTAGGCTTCCGAGGATGAAACTCTCTGGAAAATACTAGTATACCACGACTCGCTTCTCGTTTTATATGATTCATTGTCCTTAGGGACTTTCAACTCAAGATAGAGAACACCAAAACAATCCACTTTGAGATATCTAATTCTTCATCACAGACTCGTCCAGCCCATCTTCAGTATGCCTATCGCCGTCTCGCCGACCCTACCCAAAAATGGCCTCACTAAATTCACCAACTGTCGGTTGCTGAAAGGCAACGACTTGGTCTGGGAGGACCTTTGGGTCAGCTCCGTTACTGGCAAGATCATCGATAGCCAGGCTTCATTCTATGGCGGCCGCAACATGCCTGACAATACTCTTGATCTTGGTGGACGCATCATTGCACCAGGTCTGATCGAGTGCCAGCTCAACGGTGCCTTTGGCTTCAACTTCTCAACCCTACTGGATGACATGTCCGAATATGGCAAAAACATCCAAAAGATCAATCGACTACTAGTCAAGACAGGGGTCACATCATACATCCCAACCATCACCAGCCAACGGCCTGAATTATACCAAAAGGTACGCCTTCATCTTTGGTGGGGCAATCGTACATGAAGCTAACGCCTGCCAGGCCCTCCCGTATCTTGGCCCGTCTGGGGAACTGCGGGTCCCGGCTCACGGCGCCGAGTCGCTTGGTGCTCACTGCGAGGGTCCGTTCTTGAGTCCCACCAAGAACGGAGTTCACAATGTCGATGTCCTCACACAAGCTGAATCGATAGAGGATATTGAACAATGTTATGGTCGTGAGAACATGACCCCTCGCTCCGATGGCTCACCGATGCCGATCAAGATGATTACAGCAGCGCCGGAACGTGGACAGATGATGAACCTGATCCCGGAGATCAAATCAAGAGGTATCATCTTTTCCGTTGGCCACACCGAGGCAACATACGAAGAGACATCGCAAGCTGTCAGTAAGGGTGCTACAATGATTACACACCTCTTCAATGCCATGCGCCCGTTGCACCACAGAAACCCAGGTGTCTTTGGAGTTTTGGGCAAGGCCGAGAGTCTGCCACGACCTTACTTTGGCATCATCTCAGATGGCATTCATTTGCATCCTACGACTATCAAGATCGCATATAGCGCTCATCCTGATGGCTTTATCCTGGTCACGGATGCTATGCATCTTGTTGGTCTCCCGGATGGAGCCTATCCGTGGACAAACGGAGAGTACACATGCAACATTGTCAAGCAAGGTTCGAAATTGCTCCTTGAGAACTCTGACACGATTGCTGGGAGGTACGTACTGATCTACCCTATGGAGCCTTGTATCTAATTCTCACCAGCTCAATCACTCTCCTCGAGTGTGTCAATAATTTCAGACGGTGGACTGGGGCTAGTATTCCCCAGGCCCTTGGAGCGGTCACATCAACACCGGCGGCCATGCTTGGCTTACAAGGAGTCAAGGGTTCACTAGAATCGGGGGCTGACGCAGATCTGGTGATTCTGTCAGACGGATACGAAAGCCAGGGTGAAGTCAGGGGAACGAATGAAGTTCTTGTGCTGGACGAAGTGTGGAAGTTTGGTGAGAGGGTGTCTGATTCTGCCAAGGAGAGCAAGTTGATGTGAAAGTTTGGTTGGCTTGCCGTTGCTGTTGGTTCCCGTCCTCATGATAAGAATGGGTATGCTGCATGAAACAGAAACTAGAATTAAAAGAGCTTTATTATTAGAAAGGCAAAGACCTAGGGAGCATTGGGCATGAAGGAAGCATTGATAAATAAAATATTACTGCAAACGCTGCCAACGTTGTGCTTCATTTTAATTGACTTTGATGAATAATAAAACCCTCCTGGAAGATGCCGAAATGGCAAACAACGCCAAGAACATCTCTTAAAAGCTTCCTCTTGTAACTTATAGCGCTCCCTTTTAGCAGATAACAATGCCCGCGGGGTCTCGAGTCTTCACATGAAGCTCTGTCTCGGCCAATTGTTGAAGCGAATGCCAATCAACTTTCAGGACCTATCGCTGGGAACAGTAAAGGGTCAGCCAGCCCAGTGGGTCTCTCCACAAACCTACAGTAGCCGGAGCCCGTAGAGTGCCCTCCACACTCCCTCCGTCTCCGCCTCCACCTCTCCTCATACTACCTGACTATCTCTACCTCGCTCTGCTCGACCTTGAACCTGTCTTATCTACTCTTTCGGCTCTGTTTGCTCGTCGCTCCAAACCCTCGGCGCTCTACCGGGGAAACAAGCCGTCATCGCCGGTGTCGCCAGATATTTCCCATCCCCTTGCACCGTTGCACATACTTGCGCGATCACGTTGTGTCGCTGTCTCCCCCGCCGCGCCAATGAGACTTTGACGGCTCTTCTCAACTGAACAATGCCATGTCAACCTACAACTCAATGTCGGGGCTGCCAACTGGCGCCTCTTCCAGCGAAGCGATGGCGATGAACTTCGGATCTGCTCACTCTCAGAGTATGAATATGGACGTGTTCGACCAGGATATGACATTTGATGAATCACTTCTGTAAGCACTGCAGCGCACTTGCAACGCGCGCGCAATTTTGGCTTGGGAGCTAGTCAAGCTAACATCGACAGTGATGGGGCTGCACTGCAGACTCTACCTTTCGGCACCTCGTACGACTTGGATGCCTTTTCCTCGACCTTTGAAGATCCCTTCTCATACTCGACTCGACAACAATTCGATCCTCCGCCGAATCAAGATGCCCTGCACGAGGAATCATCTCCCCAGGAGCCCGATAATAAGCTTCTTGGGTTCTCCGCTCCCGTTTCCAACGCTACCATTGTCAATGAGAACAACCAATTTGTTGACGCCGGCATGACGGCTGAATTGTACGGCATGTTCTTCGTTGCCGAGGATGTCTTTGGGGGAGAGTCAACCGGACGCCCGATGGAATTGACTTGTTATCGGCGCAACCTCTGGCAGTGTTCGGGGCAGATCACTCTCCCTCGCGGAATCAGGAATATTGTGAATGAACAAGGGCAACACATTCGAATATTCGAGTTAGTAGCGACTATTGCAGCCATCGAATCCATCGAAGGAAAGGCCACCGAAATAATATCGATCCCCTGGAAGAACGCCAATCCCCAGGGAGGTGATGACTCAAAAGGCGTTTCTGCACCACCTACTATCACACTGGATATAACGACAGGCCAGGAGATCGACGCACATCGTGTTTCTCTGCCTATATCTTGGAAGCGGCTTCAGTTCAAGCATGCTACTGCCAACAACGGCAGAAGAAAGGGCTTGCAACAGCACTACGTAGTCCAGATCACCCTGCTAGGAAAGACACAGGCCGGTGAACTCATAAAAATATCGGAGATCAAATCTGGCCCAGTCATTGTTCGTGGCCGGAGTCCTAGAAACTTCGACAGCAGGAAGGACGTTCCTCTTACAGGCGACAAGAGATTTGAGAGGAGAAGCACATCGACGTCAAATGTCGATCACCCAACGCTTAAACTCGAACGAGAGAACTCGACGAACTTTACGCAAAGATTCCCTCCTGTTGGAAATCTCCAGGTAAGACACAAATCACTCCATCTACGTAAAGGACAGAACTGACAGATAAGCAGCCGAACGACTGGGCAACACCTGGTTCAATGACCCATCCACTACCCAGTCCTCAACCCGTTGCAAGTCCACATCCGGCAAAACGAGTCGCCTTATCGCCAACAATGACTAGACCCCCGATACCAGCTTGGTCCAGCGATCCAAACAACTCTGCTAAAGCAGCAAATTCCCACAATAACAAAAATTCACTCCCACGTCAGAATGCATCTCTGCCGATCAATCTATCGCTATCAGAGGACGAGAGAAGCCCGAACCGCTCGAGTGCCGAGCTGCACAGTCCCAATTCTGGCAAAGGCTACACAACCGCAGGGGCGAACAGGGAAAACAGTCCTGCAGATGAGGGTGCCGATCCCTTGTACGAATACTTTCCACTGACTGTGGATGATTGGTACGTTACCACTTTGTTGGATCTCTCCACTTTCACGTTACTAACCTCCACCAGGATGCCGCCAGTCGATGCTGTTTATCGGCCTCACGTGGTCCATCACACTATCATGCCACCCGAGATGAAAGCACAACAGCTCAAGAGCAAGGCCAAGCGGTACTTTGCCTCTGACTGAAACACAACAGGTGGTCGAGACTGATGAGTTACGAATTGTTGGAAAAGCCGATTTCCTGTGTATTGTATATCTAAGCTTTTGTATGGGCATTCTGGAAAGAGGGAGTCTGTTTGGGATTATAGCACATTTTGAGCAAGTATATACACATTAGGTGGACGGTTAACTCGTCATTGAGGGCATGAGATGGTTCGCATCGATACCCGAGAATTTTAATGCGACAATTGGTCATTGCAAAGTACGTGTTACAAAATACAGCATATGTTGTTGAATCATGCTCATGTTGCTGGAGAGTGAATCTATACACAGACTGAATTCTCAAGTTACAAGAGGCAATAGATTGTGTTGGATACCTATGTATCTTCCAGTCGTCCTAGATCGCAATCGATTTCCAAGAAATGACACTTTTCCCCAAACGCCTCCACGCCAAAAGACGATACACGTAACACCCATAAACTCCAACGCACAACCTATCTAAAAGCCACCGGTGGTATTTGTGTTCTATCTCTAACCTGACTTAAACGCCTTAATCGAATACGGGTTTAAAGATACTATTGTTGTAGTCATACTGATACAGTCTGATAATTTTGTTCCTGAACCAACCCTGTAGCGACTGAACAAGACTTTCCTGGTGTCCATTTCTTTTCTACCCTTCCTATCCCAATATATCTACCTATCGCGTTTAGTGTGCCCCGACGGTGTTAATCTTCTTCTGAAGTTCGGGGTTGGGTGTCAACCTGCGGCTTAGATCTGGCTCAGGAATGCGCGAGGCCATACTGTCGGGAACTAGGTCTGGCGACGGTGATCGCATTGTCTTAATGTTTGCGGTCATCGGTTGAAGCAAGTTCGCGACAGGAGCGTCTGGAGACATGGCGACGGCGCTATCGATCATCTCAACTTTTGTCTTTGGGACGTCGGTCTGAACTTCGAGGTTGGGCGTGAGTCTGCGGTTCAGGTTCGGTTCCGGAATACGCGATGCCATTCGATCGGGGAACAAATCAGGCGAAGGGGTTCTCATAGAGTAGTCACCCGCAGGTGTCGCTCGCAAAAGGTGTGAAGCAATCGGCTCCGGAGCGATAATCGCAGGACTCTGAGCTCTCTGAATCTTGGTTTCAGGGATAGCAACATTGCCAGTTCGTACTTTGGAGGGAAGAACCTGCTCGAATCCCTGCTCGCGAGCAACTTTTTCGATGCTCTTGAAGTACTGTCGTCCATGTTAGCGGGGGCTCGTTATGGGAGGAAGGGTTGCTTACCTTGACTGTCTTTACCTGAAGTTCCAATGTGGCGTCCTCGTCGACGACAATCATGGGATGAGGGTGAAGCTGAAGGCATGATAGCGACCACATGTGGTTGACGCCTTGTTCGACGCATTTTTGCAGTGCAAGCGCTTTGCGGGCTCCTAGGATAATGACAACAACCTCTCTTGCTTCAAGGACAGTTTGGACGCCCACAGTCAACGCCATTCTTGGCACCCGGCTTACATCGTTGTCAAAGAAGCGCGAGTTGGAAAGAATGGTGTCGTATGCTAATGTCTTGACTCGGGTACGACTGGCAAGGCTAGATCCGGGTTCGTTGAAAGCGATGTGCCCGTCTTCACCAATACCGGCCAAGAAGAGATCAATACCACCAGCTGCCTTGATAGCTTCCTCGTATGCATCACATTCGGCTTCCGGGCTGGCAGCGTTGCCATCGAGTATATGGACGTTGGAAGGATGAATGTTGACATGAGAGAAGAAGTGCTTCCACATAAAGGAGTGGTAGGAGTTTGGGTCGTCTCGAGGAAGACCGACGTACTCGTCCATGTTGAAGGTGACTACATTCTCGAACGAGACCTGCCATGGTTAGATGATGCTCTAGGATGAGGTGATGCAACATACTTCGCCAGCCTTGTACTTGCGTACTAGCATGTCATACACTCCGATAGGGCTAGAGCCTGTAGGGAGGCCGAGGATGAAGGGATGATCGGGTGTGGGTTGGAAGGCATTGATGCGCTCCACGACGTAATTGGCGACATACTTGCATGCCTCAGTCTCGTCGTCACGGATGATGAGCCGCATGATGTGGTTGTGTTATTGGTAGTGGGAGATGTTATAAGTGCTGGGTTTAGAAATGAGGTTATCAAGTAGTGAACTTTTGGTAGGAGTTCTTGAGTGTGTTGGGGTTTGAAGAAATATGATTACACTTTCGAGGAGTCAGTTGCTTATGAGGAGAACTTATCAAAGGCGCACAAGTCACTACCAAGAGAGAGTCACTTGCCATCCATGGGGACCTGTTGCATCATGATAGAAGCCACTACCTTAGATAGGTAGGACGCCACTTTGCTTTCCGCTTTCCCACTGCCATTCATGATGGAGCGTGGGGAGAGCGACTTCGGTCAGTGGGCAATGTAAGGTTGGATAGCAAGTCACGATAGGTGCAATGATTCGCGGTGGAGGGAATGAAACGTTTACTATGAGGTTTGACGCTGTCTGAGAAGCCGCACTGTATTGATCGCTCATGATAGGTAGTGTTGTCAAGGTTGCTTTCTGCTTCCATTGGCCAGAGCCAAGCTTGCTTGTTTCCACGGGGCAAAGACGGATATAGTCAGTGATATACAGCAGCCGGCATTAGCTCCGATGTAAGGTAGCGCTGGAGGGATGTTATCAGATCCATGGTACAGTACATAGGTCTCGGGATCCCGATTTCTCTTTACGGGAGGTGGAAGCATGATAGAGTTCTTTTGTTCGTATTGGATATCTTAGTTCTGGAACTTTGCCGTTACGTGAAGTCTCCGCCTCAGCAATGAACCTAAACCGAGGTCACATCCCTCAAGATGATCAAGAATTAATGTCGTGTAAGCGCACTAGTTGATGACAGGATTGGTTCCAGGATACTGTTCTTGTTTATGTTCATGCTCGTAGCAAGGTCACTTTAATGCAAGGGTCCAGAATAGAGGTAGACGCGCCGAAGAAGGGCAGATTGTTTCAAATTACGTTCCTTGGCGATGTCTGTGCAACAAGGACAAGTTTGAAGTAACATGTAAAATCAGATGAACCCTCTGAATTTATGGATATTGTTGAGCGGCCTCTCAGCCTCCAATGGTAGCGGTGCACACTAACAACGGAACTAAAACGTGACGGGCCCATGCCACTCACTAATGAAATACCATCCACTTTCTCACAGGGCACACAGTTACAGGCGCTTCTGCTCACTAATTTGCTGGCTCGCATCGCTGTGGCGGTTGTCACGTGTCGCCTGAGCTGTGAGAGAGCGGGCGCTTTCGCTGTGCGACGTTGATTTTGATCTCATGGACGAATTGGAGGCGATATGATACAGTACTACTACCAATTACCACTTACCTTTACTGCTCTCTTGCTCTCCCTCTACTTCCATGACAGCGTGAACTGAATTCGACCAGACCGACTTCTTCCCCTTGCAACGTCGACTCTTTTCTGCTTCTTCTCTGCGGGACTCTATTATCGTCTGCTCCGCTCTATCCGTCCCTTCTCATGCTTTGACCCCGTCTACTCCTGGCATGTCCCATCAGAGGTGGCCCATCTCCATCTCCATCTTCGTGTTGTTTCCTTCAGATCTCCCCTCGCCTGAGCTACCTATCCAGGAACCTGTGCCTGTCCATCAGACACTCTCCACCTGCTAGTAGTAGTAGTAGTAGTCGGTCCATCCATCGGGGCGTAAGATTCTCACCCTCACCCCATCCCATCCCATCTATTCCTTCGAAAGCGGTTGCTTCGACCTCTTCTTTTCGCATTCTCTTGGACTATTTACATTCTGCCGTGTCCATGACTCAAACCTTCTTTCCTTTCCCCTTTCGTTTCTATTTTCCATAATCACTCGTTACCATCATGTCAGCGACTTTTCAAAAGACACTGTTGGCTGCTATCATCAAGAGCCTCCTTCGGGGGAAGTCACTAGTTCAGTCACTCTTGGCTTACTGGGGCAGCTCTATGGGACTTGAGACAAACACAAAGACGCGAGTCGCCAATACGCCACGCAAATCTGCCCAAGACTTTCTCAAAGAGGCAGAGGCTCTATTCCTCGACCCTGTCAGTCAAGATGGGCTGCAAGAACTATCCAACAACATACGAAAACAACTCCTAGAGCGACTAGAAACTGATATGGAGTGTATGCTACCGTCATACAGTCATCAGCTACCAAGAGGTACAGAGGTTGGCCGCTTTGTGGCATTGGATGTTGGTGGTTCGACCCTCAGGGTAGCATTGGTGGAACTGTGTGGTCGCGTGTCCAATATCGGAGAGGAGAGCAGGATCGTGAGCATGAGGAACTTCCACATCACACCTGAGATCAAAGCCCTAGAAGGCAGGTTGTTCTTTGACTGGATGGCCGAGAGAATACTAGAAACTCTATCAGCAGAGCTAGAGCAGCAAGATAGATCTGATGGACCTTTGCCTATGTCGATGGCATGGAGTTTTCCCATTGAGTATGCTTTCCCACACACCCTTTCGTCCAGAGCTAATATTCGTTAGACAAACATCACTAGCAGGTGGCAAGTTGCAAGGGATGGGCAAGGGCTTCGCTGCGTGCAACGGGTTGTTAGGTCAAGATCTTGGAGAGATCGTACGGACAGCCTGCTTGAACCGCGGTCTCAACGTAGAACTTCGAGCTATTGTCAACGACTCCAGTGCATGCTTACTATCGGCGTCGTATAACCACCCCACAACAAGATTTGGTCTCATCCTTGGTACTGGCGTCAACCTTGCTGCCTATCTTCCTGTGTCCGCCATCGGACGTATCAAATTTGGCGAGCGTCCTCCCCAATGGTTCGAGAAAGCGACACATGTCATCATCAACAGCGAAATCAGCATGATGGGACGTGATATCTTGCCCTTGACAAGGTGGGATCGGCAATTGTTGGCGAATCACTCCCGACCTGAGTTCCAACCTCTAGAGCACATGGTCAGCGGCATGTATCTGGGCGAGATTTGCAGATTGGCACTTGTTGAGGCTATTGAGTCGACTGGGGTTTTTGGAGGTGTTGTTCCTGTGTCCCTGGAGAAACCTTACTCGTTCTCAACCGAGACACTTTCTATCATTGAGAGGTGAGTTTCAGACTCAAGATTATCCAGCTTCAGCATGCTAACGATCATAGGGATACGAGCTCCGATACCGAAGAGGCGCGCAAGCAATTTTCCTCTCGCCACCCATCGAGCCAAACCCCCACAGCTGCTGATCTATCATTCCTCAAGCAACTAGCTGGTTTGATCTCCAGGCGCTCAAGTGCGCTTGTTGCTGCTGGCGTACACGCTTTCTGGAACTTGCGCATCGACAGCCAGAACAAGTTCATATCCACACTATCGCCCGAATCATCTGAGCGAGACAGCGCGGAAGCAGACCGTGATCTGGCCGAGACGACAGTAGCCTACAACGGTGGCGTTATTGAGAGCTACCCTGGCTATCTTGAGAGTTGCCAGTCATATCTAAATGACTTGGTAGCGGCTGACAAGATGGAAAAGTCTGGAAACAGAACAATCAAGCTTGTGTCAGCGAAGGAGAGCTCCCTGATGGGAGCAGCAGTGGCTTTGGCCTCTTTGGAGGAGGTCGTAGAGGGGCCATTGGGCGTGGTTGGCTAAGGAAAAGGAACAGGTATACGCCATTTTAATGACATGTTATAGCATTGCACTGGTGTTGGGCGTTTTGGTTTTTGAGACGAAAATATGTTTGGATGAATTCTTATGGAGAATATATTCGGATGATGAACTTGGGACGGACATGTCGATACTACCTACATTAATACAGCCCTTAGATACAAGTGTCCCTGGGTACTGCTCATGATAGCCTTTGATACCGAAGTGTGATTCTCCAGTCTTCAACAATAATCATATCAAAGGATCTGATATTATAATACCCGAATTTTCTTATGCCTGATGTTTGGTACTCCGTGCCACCCACCTTCATCACTGACCCGCCTTCCCAACTGAAGTAAGGCCATTTGTGTGGACATCGAGGTCACGTGCACGCGTCAAACTCTCGCGTTGAGTGGTTGGCGCGTCTGCAGCTTCACAATAGCTTCTAGGCACCCCACGGTATCTTCTACACCTACCTAATATCTTCCCGCTATTGTTGATCTCTTGAGCTTAGATTAATTTTTTGCTTGATGTCATAACCACGGTGTTGTTCCCTTGTTTTGTTCTCTTTCATCCTAATTTTTTGCCCTCAACACGCGACATGACCACCTCCGACACATTTGCTGAATGCGCCATCGCGTTCGTCGCCAGCAATTTATTGACTCCCAAACTGATCGGAGAGGTAGTCTGAAGCTGCCAAACTCAATTATCAATACTGACAACCTCTAGCTATCAACAATTTTAGAAGAAAATGGTGCAGAAATATGTGAACCTCGACGCGACGGCTCATTACCGATCGAGAAAGTCACCCACATCATCTCCAACACGATCGATTTCCCCCAGTTCACTGAGGCACAGGCTCATATGATCCCTGTAGTGACGACTCAATGGATCACCTTCTCGATAGCTCGCAGGAAACAGGCTCAAATTAGGCCTTTTTCGCCTGATCCGAGAATGATCTTTTCTGAGGTGGTGGTGACTTGTGCGGATCTGCCAGAGACTGACAAGGAGAGTATTGCTGGTGCTACAATGGCTTTGGGTGGACAAGAAACAAAAGATGCATCTAAGTTAACCACACATATTTGCGCCCTATCGATGGATCATCCTAAGGTCCAGGTTGCTCTACAAAAGGGATGGAAAGGCAAAGTTGTGTTGCCACACTGGTATGTCTAGCGCAGAGGGCTTACAATGTTGGTCGTTGACAATCTCCAGGTTCGATGATTGTTTCAAACTTGGAAAACGTATCGACGAAGGTCCCTATCTACTACCCGATCCCGAAATTCTTAAGAAGACTTCCGCGGACGATCTCAAAATACCCTCCAACGAAAACCTCGTGGGTGCGACATCACCGACACCGAATTACCTCCCTTTACCCTTGCCTTCTGATGGAGAGGTTGTTCGCCCACCGGTCACTATCTTCCAGGACCGTAATGTATTGCTGTCTGGGGATCTGACTATAACCGAACGACTGTCAAAGGTGGTCAAGGAAATTATCGTCAGAGGGGGCGGAAAGCTCGTGGATAAGGTCGAGGATTGCGACATGCTCATCTGCCAATACCGGGACGGTCCTCAGTATGTTCAAGCGGCGCAAGCGTACAAAGAAGTCGGAAATCTGGCCTGGCTTTATTGGCTTATCGTCCATAACGAATGGACATCGCCGCTTCGTCGACTGCTACACTATCCGATCCCGAAGGATGGTATAGAAGGATTCAAGGGTCTACGTATTACAGTATCAAATTACGGTGGCGAAGCACGAATTTATCTGGAGAACCTGATCAAAGCTTCTGGAGCCGAGTTCACCAGAACGATGAGAGCCGAGAATACACATTTAATCACTGCTAGAGACTCTAGCGAGAAATGCAAGGCTGCTCCTGAATGGGGGATTGCCGTCGTCAACCATCTGTGGATCGAGGAGAGCTATGCCAAGTGCGAAATTACGCCCATCAACATCAAGAAGTATAATCATTTCCCTCCGCGCACTAACCTGGGCGAGATTATCGGGCAAACGTTCTTTGATGAACCAAAGTTGCGCGAAAAGTACTACCCCGGGGGGCCGGCCAAGCTCTCACCACGAGCTAAGAGGAAGCGAGCGATCTTGGAAGCTGCAGAGGAGAACGCGTATGCACGAGGGCCAGCAGAGGGTGTTGTTATTGGCCAGGCTGGTAACGAGGACGTCGAGATGGAAGACTCTAACGGAGGAGAAAGCAAGAAGTCCGCAAAGAAGACCAGAGTCATCGGAGATGCAACACCAATTCGTTCACGTACTGGGAAGGAGAACGAGACGCCGTCGGTGGCTTCCACAGGAAGTCGTAGCGCCAAAGCGAAAGCCCAGGAACGTCTGCATGGCTTGAGCGAAGATATCGCGCTTTACGAGAAGGAGAAGAAGAGACATGCCAAGGGAGGCAATACAATCTGGGGTGGAAAGCGAGCTGCCGACCAGGCCGAAAAGACTAACACCAAAACCAAACAAGAGGAGAAGCCTGAAGATGAAGATGCCGACGCGTTAGCGAAGCGGCCAACCAAAAAGACCAAGCCATCACTTCCAGACATTCAGATGCGTGTTGTCTTGACTGGATTCACTCGCTGGGTTGGAGACAAGAATAAGGAAGATCAGGATCGAGTACGTGACTACGGGCCATTTGTTTGAATCTATTCTAACCAGATGACAGAGAAAACTTCGGGACATGGGCATACAGATTGTGCAAGAGGGTCAGCCGTGCGACTATCTAGCAGCTCCCAGTGTTGTCCGCACTGTCAAATTCCTATGCGCGCTTGCACGCGGCCCAACAGTGATCTCGTCAACTTTCATTGACCAGTCTTTAGACAAGGGCACCCTTCTCGATGTTGAGGATTTCATTCTCAAAGACAATGCAGCTGAGAAAAGGCACAACATTGTCCTTGAGACATCGGTCGCTCGTGCCAAGGCAAATAGAGGCAAACTTCTCGTTGGTGTTCCCATCTATTGCACGGAAAAGATCCGCAATGGTGCGGAGAGCTACAAAGCGATCGCCGAGGCCAATGGGGCGATCTTCAAGATCTACCGGGCTCGGAGCGGGACGACAATCCGACCAACAAAGGCAGAGGAGGAGGGTAACGCACCACCCGAGCCGGTCTACCTATTAAGTAGCGGACGTCCCGACGAGAAGCCGCTTTGGGGGAAATTCCGTGATATGGCGTACAACGGCAACATGGAGCCTCGCATTGTTGCACCTGACTGGTTGCTCGATGTCGCAATGGCTCAACAGGTGCGGTTTGATGACAAGTTTTTGGCGGAGAACTTTTACGGAAATTCGCAGTAGTCATTTCTCTGACCGTTGCTTGATGGCGTTCAGGATGGTTTAACATCGGCAGCGATGTTGGAGTCCGTAGTCGGTTTATATTGGTGCGCGTGCTGTGATGGAAAAGTCGCATGTGCTTTATGTAGAGATGAGTATGTATGGTTCAGTACTTAGAAGAATTTGACGCCTAATGAGTCGTCCTGGCCGAATATTTGAGCTTTGTTTCGTTTGACGAGGATGTTCAGAGCTTTGAGAAGGACATCAGTGTCCATGCCGTGAATATCTGTGAGGGTCAGTTGTAGGATCTTTAACATATTGGCTTGCCTGACTGAAATTACCATTTCCTTTTGTACCATCTCCCTCGACAAGCTCATATACTGTAAGAACACTACCCTTCTGTCCTGTCTCCTCGACGTAGTTCTCTACAAGCTCCGCCCACTCTTCGGGCTTTCGCCAATATAGAAACACAACATCCCCTGTTGTTTTGCCTCCAACATATTCTACACGCCCATCTGTGTGCATAAAAGAAATCACATCACGGATGTCATCGAATTGTAGCCTTCGATCGAGTTTTCGGTTCACAAAGAGATCTGAATCTGCAGCTTCGGACAGCGATAGGCGGAAGATACGGTTATGTCGCGCGTAGGCGAGGATGAGATCGGACCATTTGTTGCGCTGAGCATGGAGCGTGGTGAGATTAGTTTGGCGGGTGAAGAAGGCGGGAAAATGATATTCTCGGGGGAATGTGAAGGAGGATTCGGTGGTAGTCGCCATTGTCTTAGTGGGTTGGTGATGTTTGTGTGGTGTTGAAGATTGGAGGGGCTGAGACGATGACGTGGGAGGGGCTCTACAGCTAAGGTATGTACCCGTCAAGCTAAACGTGTGTGATGATAGGTTGATCGGCCAAAGCCGTTCACGGCAATGCAAGGCAATTAATTCTAGGCCTTCAGACTTTAGTATCCCATTCTTGTTACCCTTGCTACCTTATCGAACCATCGGATGAAGATCTATGGAGTTAATAAAAGTCTTTTAGTTCTTCGCTTGGAAATAGCATACTAGAACAAGTCGAATTCGTGTTTGAAATCATACCATCTCCATTCGTACGACACGACACGACACGACACCAAACTTCGCCTCTCTTCGCCTCAGGGATTCCTCTCCGAGACTCCACATAACGGACTTGTCCCCCATAGTCGCTGCGTATTCTTGTTGACTATTCCGTGGAGAATGCTTGACAATTGAATCTCCGCGACATTGAGCCGTGGTGTTATCTTTGTGGGGGAACTGTAGGTATGGCCCAGTTAGAGTCGCTGTGTTGCAAAGCAGAAGAGGTTGATATTGAGGCTTATCTATGCCGGCGATGATAAGGAGGCTCACTCCGAGGAGAAAGGTTGTTGATACAGGGAATATGGGAACTAATTAAGGTAGTAAATATTCCCGATCGATACAACACACAAAAATAGCTCGAGGAAATTTAATATCCGGCTTTTTGAGTAAGGAACAATACCATTCCCTATTCAGGACCTGAGGATATCTTCTCAGGATAAGGCCAAGAAAGAGCAGTGACAATTCTACACCGAATTAGGCGATATTCGAGATGGCTTCATCCTTCACCGAGACTCAGATCAGTCAATAACCCACAAAAGACTTGACCGTAGTGGCCGTACGGTGAAACTATGAGTTGGAGCATAATATTTCGCCAGAAACCGGATGCGATTTAATATGAGAATCACCTCGAGACCTCATATCATGCTCTGTCATGGTGTGCTCCGACGTACGACCCCTTTGGTGAGAATGTTGCTTCTCCGCGGAACCCAAAACGCCTCTACCGTGCGGGCGCAGTCCCTGATTGGTCCCTCAGCCACGGCGCGCAGTCTCCTTATCAGAGATCAGCCCTGCCGAGAGCTGCAAATGCGCTCACGTTGTATGGGCGAACGGCGGAAATGCTTAGCACGAGCTGTACTATCCCGGAGATGTACGTTCTAGATAGGGAGATGGGAGAAACGAAACATCAGAGGGGATCCATAGTTTGTGGTCTTGAGGTACAGGAGACCCTCTTTTTGTAACAGGCTCTGAGAATCACTTATAACCATGAGAGGCCGTGATATCCCTTCTATCTTTTGGGTTTCTTTCCCAATTATACTTGTGCTAATATTGACTTGTGAAAATGACTGCAACGGCACAAAAACGTGTGGTGGTCGTTGGCCTGGGCATGGTGGGCATTGCTTTCATGTAAGTCAATTTACACTAAGGTATTTAACTACTTGCCTATCGTGATCTGACAACAATACAGAGAAAAGCTGCTCAAATACGATGCCAAATCAAAAGAATATGCAATCACAGTGGTTGGAGAAGAACCGTATCTCGCCTACAACCGAGTAGGACTCACAACATTCTTCGAGCACCGAAAGGTCGAAGAACTATACATGAACCCAGCAGAATGGGTATGTTCAATCTGAACCAAAATTGCAATCCAAGCACTGACAACCTACAGTACACAGAAGCTGGAAGCTCATTAAACTGTCACATCAACACAAAAGCCACACACATCAACACCGAGGATAAATTCATCGAATGCGCAAACGGCGAGAGCTACCCCTACGACATCCTCGTCCTCGCCACCGGTTCAGACGCTATTCTTCCCCGTATGCTCAAAGGCTGGGACGCAAATGGCGTTTTCGTCTACCGCACAATCGAAGACTTGAACAAGCTTATCAAGTTCTCCAACGACAAGAAAGGCACCAACGGAGCTGTCGTCGGTGGCGGTCTTCTCGGTCTTGAGGCTGCAAAGGCCATGCTTGATCTTGAGACCTTCAACAGAGTCGATGTTATTGAGAAGGCTCAGTGGGTTCTCACAAGACAGATCGACGAGACTGGTGGCAAGATGGTAGCAGATCAGGTCTCGCAGCTTGGTGTGAACCTCAATCTCGGCAAGGGCGTGTCAAGCATGAAGACTGACGAGGACAACAACCTCACTGGAGTTATCTTTGACGATGGTTCAGAGATCAGCTGCTCAACACTGTGCTTCGCTGTTGGTGTCAAGCCAAGAGATGACCTCGCCAGAAGCGCCAACCTCGAAGTTGGACAGCGCGGTGGTATCGTCGTCAACGATGACTTGAGAACGAGTATGCCTGATATCTACGCCATTGGAGAGTGCGCCAGCTGGCGCGGAATGGCTTACGGTCTTATCGCTCCTGGTGTAGCCATGGCCGAAGTCGTCGCTTTCAACCTCACACAAGCCAAGCTTCACAGCCCCCAGACCTTCAAGACCCCCGACATGAGCACGAAACTCAAGCTCCTGGGAGTCAATGTCGCTAGTTTCGGTGACTGCTTCGCTGATCGCGATGGTCCCGTAACGCTTCCTCCCAAGTACGCCAGGACACTCGTCAATGGCGACGCTAAAGAGCCCAAATCTGTACAAGCTCTCACATACAAAGACCCTTTCTCTAATGTGTACAAGAAGTACATCTTTACTAAGGATGGAAAGTATCTCCTCGGTGGTATGATGATTGGCGACGTCTGCGACTACGTCAAGCTTCTACCAATGGTCAAGGCGCAGAAGGAGCTTGAGATTTCTCCCAGTGAACTTATTCTCGGTGCCAAGAAGGACGGCGGCGAAGATACTGATGATCTCGACGATGATGCTCAGGTGTGCTCGTGTCACAACGTCACAAAGGGCGACATTGTCAAGGTTGTCAAGGATGGCACTTGCAAGGACGTTGCCAGTATCAAGAAGTGCACAAAGGCCGGCACCGGCTGCGGAGGTTGTGTTCCTCTCATCACCACCATCTTCAACAAGACCATGGCATCTATGGGCCAGGAGGTCACCAACTACGTCTGCTCACACTTCAACCACTCTCGCGCTGACCTGTTCAACATCATCATGGTCAAGCGCCTCAAGAACATGGGTGAAGTGATGCGCGAGGCTGGAAACGACAAGGAGGCTCTTGGCTGTGAGCTGTGCAAGCCTGTGGTAGCGAGCATCATGGCTTCGCTGTGGAACAGACACGTTATGGACAAGACCACCCATGGTCTCCAGGAGACCAACGATCGCTTCTTGGGTAACATACAGCGAGACGGCACCTACTCTGTTGTCCCTCGTGTATCCGGTGGTGAGATTACTCCTGACAAGCTTGTGGTCATTGGCGAGGTTGCCCAGAAGTACAACCTCTACACCAAGATCACAGGTGGTCAGCGTATCGACTTGTTTGGTGCCCAGAAGCAGGACCTTCTCGACATCTGGGGCCAGCTTGTTGCTGGTGGTATGGAGTCTGGCCATGCTTATGCCAAGTCTCTCCGAACTGTCAAGAGTTGCGTTGGTTCTACATGGTGCCGATTCGGTTTGAGTGACAGTGTTGGTATGGCAGTTCGTCTGGAGGAGCGATACAAGAGTATTCGAGCTCCTCATAAGATCAAGGGTGGTGTGAGTGGTTGTGTGCGAGAGTGTGCTGAAGCTCAAGGCAAAGAGTATGTTTTACCCCCATCTTTCAATTCTTCGGTCCACTAACATTGATTCAGTTTCGGTTTGATTGCCACAGAGAAGGGCTGGAACATCTTTGTTGGCGGTAACGGTGGTGCGAACCCTCGCCATGCCGAGCTTCTAGCCAAGGATGTGCCCCCAGCTGATGTCGTGACAATCCTCGACCGATATCTCATGTTCTATATGCGCACAGCCGACAAGCTTCAGCGAACAGCCCGCTGGATCGAGAACCTCCCCGGTGGTATCAAGTATCTCCAAGAGGTCATCCTCGAGGACAAGCTCGGCATCAACGCCTCACTCGAGGCGCAGATGGAAGAACTTGTTGACAGCTTCTTCGACGAGTGGGCCGAAGCTATCAAGAGCCCTGCCATCGCTGCCAAGTTCAAGCAGTTTGCCAACACAAACGACACAACACGCAACATGGAGCTTGAAGATGACCGTGGTCAGAAGCGACCAGCTTTCTGGCCCTCGGACGCTGCAGCTACAGACAACTTCTCAGGTCTCAAGGACAAGTGGTCGATGACCTCTTGGGAACCCATCATCGAATCTTCATACTTTGACGGTGCTGACGAGTTGCCAAACGGTATCTCCGCTACTATCAAGCGCGGTGACACGCAGCTCGCCATCTGGCGCATTAAGGGCGTCTACTACGCCACACAGCAGATGTGTCCTCACAAGCGTGCATTTATTCTCTCCGACGGTCTCATCGGCCAAGAGCCCAACAAGGCTGTGACGAACGGTGATAAGGATGGTGCTTCACCCTGGGTCTCATGTCCTCACCACAAGCGCAACTTTGACCTCGGCAACGGTGCCTGCAAGACAGACGAGTCTCTCTCCATCGCCACATTCCCTACCGAGGCTCGAGCCGATGGTATGTTGTACCTCAAGCTCCCCCCTGTGGAGGAGCTTGATGCCGCCTTGGGCACAAAGAAGTGGATGGTCAAGAAGGGCGAGGCTGGTGAGGCGCCTCTTGCTAAGCTTGACAGCAAGATCAAGTTTGTTGGGTTGAGAGGAAAGAAGCCATATGTCAAGCCGACTGGTGGTGCCAAGATGACCACTAAGCCACTTGATCTTATGATGGCAGCGAATGGTTGTGGCGGCGGTGCGCCGGAATGGTAGAGAAAAGAAACATAGAGGATAGACAAGTCTAAGATATCATGGTTCGGCGTTGGGGATATACCGGAAAGGTTTGGGTTTGGGTCATCACGAGTTATGTTATGTAGAGCATATATATATACCTCTTTTTATGTTACATCAAGCTAAACATCAGGCGCATGGTCCCTTATTAGCCCAACGATCAGTTTGATGGATATGATAATGGAAGAACCCGATGATAAACTAATCAAAGAGTCTCCTAAGCTTAGGCAAAATTTACCTAACACTTATTTCAGTCTTTTTATCGTTTAGGATCGAGGGCAAACATCACAGATGGATCAGAGAAATAGCATTTTGAGATGACACTATATCATAATACCTTGCTTGCTATCACATCCGTCATCACGCCCGAATCATAACCAAAAAGAAACGAGCTATTGATAAAAACAGTCAGTATAGTCCCTCTAACTTCGAAGGGAACCTCCAAGTAACTTGTACGTACCCAATGGCTTCAAAGCATGCCAGGCCGATACTGTATGCCTTCCCCATTTTAGACCCTTAAGCTATAAAGTCGTATAAGTGATTCGTAGTCCAATGTATCGAACGATAAACAGCATGTGAATTAGATCCGATACTAACAGCGGACCTTTCACTATTTGTACGATCATCACCCCCAAAGCAATGGCTCCATTCTCAATGCCTCACGTAGCATGTTGATCAATTCTAACTACACCCTGATCCTCAAAGACCCACGGGCTCTTCTTCCCCAGGGGTTCCCAAAGGACGTCTCCGTAACCGTCGTACTACTAGAGGCGGCGATATCACGCAAGGTTTATTATCATCTCCATAGTGAACCCTACGCATGACCAGTAACGGCCCGTTTCTGCATCTTCAGCCCTGATATGACCCTCCCCGGCTTCGGCCGAGGCTCTAGATGGGACATGAAATGCCGAAAATCGTGATGTCGTAGAGTTACATGGTGCCCCTGGTGCGATTCCTCGTCGGTTCCGAGCGGTCGGAGAATATACTACTAGTGTTCGGCAACCGGCCCATCGAGGCGGTGGTTAAATGGTGTTGAAGAATAGCCAGCCTATGAATGAACACTCCTAACTTCAATTTGTACAAACTCCCTTAGCCTGCCAGCGGTATTACCGTGTCAATGCGTTGATCAGAGACTGGACGATACAAAAGTCGAACTACGATTATGGTCTGACCGTTCACCACGATATCATAGCCATTCCGTCAGCCACATATGCCCTTGGCGAACTCAGACATCTTATTGAATGGCCTTTAGCTTTTTCCATCCCGGCTAAATTTGAATGCAGTTGTCTACATAGAGGAACCTGCAGGGGAACCTTTGATCCTTCGTGTGGTTGCTTACACCCGGACCAATCAGTTTCGTTCGGGGGTATTTGACCCGACCCGAGTTCAGATCATCGTCAGATACAAGAGGCAGGCTTTTTACTCAATTATGATATGTATATCGAAGATTCACCGAATTTGTCCAGGCAAGATTAGTGCTGGTTTCCGACGGAGAAATTACGGCGTTGATGTGCTGTGACTGTCAGTCATGTAAACTCATGCTTTGAAGTACTAATCATGAGGACAAAACGTCCATGGGCTCGGTTAGTCGAGGGATATATGAAAAAGAGGAATCAACCCGGGGCCTTCGGCTTTGGGGGTCCGCAGACTCAACCAGGTCTGAATCATGAGAGGATTATCAGAATGATCGTAGGCTTCATGATCATTGAATTAATCACATATACCCTCCCCATCAATATTACGCCATGACAATGTAACCTCAAAAAGACAGTGCCTCGAATATGCATATTCCAATCGCATATTTTGATCTCCTTTGCGCGGCAGTTAAAGGTAAATGCCGATATTGAATGTCTATAGGTTCTTCTGATGTACTTGATTGTTGGTATACAGACACAGGTCTAGCTTTCATCTCATGTTACCCCTCTGGCTCACAGTGACAGATCATGTGATGCCCGCAAGGCTCCAGCTCTTTTACTGGAGTGTATATCCTTCTCTTCTACATGCTTCTGCGCGAATGTTCAGTGATCAATCACATCCCATACCATGATAGTGGCATTCAGGTCACCGCTTATGATGCCACATTTTAAGCAACCGGATAAATTGCCATCGGGTGAAAACTGCTCTAGTTCTATCATTTGATCTGGAATTCCCTGCTACGTTATTTGCCTAGATGATCATATGTTTATTCCCACTTGTCTAGATCCTCTCAGACCTCTGTACAATGAATGATTGCCCACTTCACAAGCAAAACGACCAACCAATCGCGACGGCTATAGACCACTAAAATTACCGTTTCGGGCAATTCCTAACCCCCAAAGCGCGCTGGAGACTCAGTGGAGCCTAAACGCGGACTCGGTGGGGGATCACTGTGGGGTGACCTCAGGGAACAAGACGTGAAGCTTCTGACAATTCCGTTGATAACCTGAGGGTGCCAGAAATAAGTAGTCTAAGCCCCCCTAAGCATATACTCAATTTGCCCAAGTCTATCCTAAGCTTGCTCGAGCCTTTTGGTCTTTAGGATATGCATAGATCCTACCTTTCTTACTTCCCTCGGGTTGTCGTACTCCTTGACTCCGCCCGGAAGGATCACCATCAGACACAAAATCTTTCAAGGAGTTTCAGAGGATTCTCCCTAGCTCATGCTCTTTGTGGAGTTTCGAGGTAGCTAAGTTTAGTGCTGACGAGCAGGCTTGATATGTTCCAACCTGTCGGGATTACGGCACGAGTAACTACTTAGCTACACGGACGATGTTTTTACCAGGACGCCAACTTCCAAATACTCTGTCCCGGAAATATATTGATGCCGGCGGCATGTGATCGTGAAGCCTATGGTAATGAGCCGAGCTCTGTTGTGGCTCTAAGGAACATTATGAGACATGAAGTGAAAGACGTCACATTGAAAGTCAAGAGCATCAGCAACAGTTTAATCAAGTTCTCTATATATAATTTGAGTCATAAAGTCCATGTGCCTATGACAGAGACTCAATTGAAACCGGGGCATCTCCCTCCAGATCACGGCCATGTTCCGCAATCTTGTAATCACCTTTGAGCTTGTCAGTATCCTCAAGTTTGCCATCTTGTCCAACGACAAGTTCTGCAGCAACATTTCCATCGCCATCCATTACAATAGTCTTAGCGCCAGGAGAAGTCTGATACAAGGCAACTTCAACATCTTTCACAAAATCGTATTCGGAACCAACCTCCTTGCGGCTACCAAGCACAAGGATAGTGTTTTCACGGACGTACAGAGGCAATGTGCCGAAAGCGTGCTTCTCTTTGAACCATCCAGGGCCAGACTTGACTTCATTCGTGAAATAGGATGTCCATTTGCCCTTGGGGAGGTAGAACTCAACTTCGCCCGACTCTTCATAAATAGGAGCAGCTAGGAGCTGGGATCCGACCATGAACTGCCGATCAAGGTACCAAGAGGTTGGGTCTTCAGGGAACTCAAGTGCAACAGATCGAAGAGACATTGGGATACCACCCTCTATAGACTCAATAGCCTGAGTGAAGATATACGGCATCAAACGAGTCTTGAGCGCCGTCCACTTTGACAGAGTCCTAGAGCAACCCTCCTCAGTGGTATCATCATTGTCAACAATCCATGGAACACGGAAGCAGTTGGAACCGTGTAGACGGCTGTGACTGCACAGAAGGCCCATCGCAACCCATCGCTTGTAGATCCACGGGGGCGGAGAACCTTCGAAGCCACCAATGTCGCAGCTCCAGAAAGTAAAGCCGCTGAGGCCCATTGATAATCCACCGCGGACAGATTCAGCGAGAGCTTCGGGTGTAGACTCACAATCTCCACCCCAGACAAGAGGAAAGCGCTGGGTTCCAGCACAGGCAGCGCGGGCGTAAAGAACAGCCTCGTTGTCTCCGTATCGCTTCTGGAGAGCCTCGTAAACAAGCTTGTTGTACATGAAGGCGTAGTAATTGTGCATCTTGTGTGGGTCAACTGAGGTATCATGCCACTGAACGTCAAGAGTGGGGATACGCTCGCCAAAGTCCGTCTTGAGGGCATCGACGCCCTTGTCAAAGAGCCCGTTGAGACACTCGGTATACCAAGCACAAGCTTCGGGGTTTGTCACATCCAGAAGACCCATGCCAGCTTGCCAGAGATCCCACTGCCAGATATCGCCGTTCTTGCGTTTGAGAAGATAGCCCTTCTCAGCAGCGTGTTTGAATGCCGCGCCGGCTTGGCCGATGTATGGGTTGATCCAGACGCAGACCTTCTTGCAGAGCCCGCTCTCCTTGAGTCGCGATATTTGGCCCTTGGGGTCAGGGAAACGCTCTTCATCGAAGATAAAGTCTGTCCATCTGAAGCCCTTCATCCAGAAGCAGTCGTAGTGGAAGACATCGACCGGAGACCCACGAGACTTCATACCCTCGAGGAATGAATTGACCGTAGCCTCGTCGTAGTTGGTAGTAAAGCTAGTCGTCAGCCAAAGACCAAAACTCCAGCTGGGAACTTTGTTGGCTTTTCCAGTGAGGACAGTGTATTTCTTGAGAACATCCTTAGGCCCGTCGCCGTAGATGATATACATCTTCAACCTCTGCCCCTCCACAGTTGTTTGCACACGACAACACCTCTCACTACCAATTTCGAAATCTACCTTTCCAGGGTTATCCACAAAGACACCATAACCACGGTTGCTCATCCAGAAAGAAACGTTCTTGTAAGCTTGGTCGCTTGAAGTGCCGCCATCGGCGTTCCAAAGGACGACATTCTGACCAACTTTGTTCCATGCTCCAAAACGCTCGCCAAGACCGTGGACGGATTCGCCGACGGACAGTGTCGTTTGCATGAACATGTAGTGTTTGAAGTCGCGCATATCTCCGGTCTGCAATGGTGTACTGGGAGCCGGCGTGTAGGCAAATCCTGTGCTACGATTGCCCAGGTTTGTGAGGTGCTTTTTGCCATCCGAGCTGTGGAATTTGATGTCGAAGTTGTGTTGGTCGGGATGAATAGTGGCAGAAAGAACTCCGGATTGAATAGTAGTGCCCTTATCACTCTTGACGATCTTCCCCTCAACTTTGGGCTTACCAGCTGGGAAGAGATCAAAGTCGGGGCCCTTTCGTTGAGCACCGGCCCAATGTGTGGTCTCGATGGAGATAACTCCATCCATCTCTGCTTTGATATCGATGTCAAGCGTGGGCTGATTGAGGGTATCGCCTCGAGAGCGGATGTGCTTTACGGGACATAGCAGATTCAGGGCCTGCTGGTCCTTGCTGGGAGTGATCTCATAGACATCTTCGGCATACTCGGTGCGAAAGTCTTGGGCGGGCAGCCACATGCCATTGCGAAGATGCATTTTGGTGTTTTCTTGATTGAAGAGGGAATAGGAGGTATCTTGGCTCAATTGGCTTATTGGTGAGTGAAAAGACGGGTTGTTTCTCCAAGAAATAGACAAGCTTTGGAATAAGAGAGAGACACAATAGATGGTGCTACTCTCCACTTCGATAATCCTCCATATCATGGAACCTCAAATGTATCAGCATCAGCATCCCACTCCTCTCACGGTGACAATTCACCCGGAGCAGCCCCTCTTCACCCCACCAACTTATCATGGAATTACCCCCTCAGCGTCATTCGTTCGGGTCTGACAACGAGTTACACACATGATGCTCTTGGAGATTTGCATCCCCTCCCCTCAAGGGTCCCCTGCTCAACGATCAAGTGGTGGATAAATCAGCGGACGCTAGAGGCACACCCGGTTAAACACAGACGGGGCCCCCTCTAGCTGCAGCCCATCGCGGGGTTCAGGGCCACTGTAACGAACGGGGTCTTCAAGGATGCACCGTTCGTTTCTGTGAGAGGTTTCTCAACTTGCCTTGTACTTACGTAGACAACTTGTTCCACAAGCAGCAAACACCTACCTGTTCCAAAATGATCTTCCCATCACAGGTTCGTAGCTAGCTTCATCCTTTCTAGTCAGTTCATCTGCATCGAAGCTAGGATATTCGGCCCGCGCCCCTTGCTCACTCTCATCCCATATCAACTTAAAAACAAATCCACGAATCCCAATCTTTTGCCCGTCTCCTTCTTTGTGGCGCCCCCCGCATTCCCCAGGGTCTTGTCATGATCGTCCTGCTCTTCGGTCGTAATATCCTCAAAGGACAATACATGGATTAGGAGCCCGCAATCGAAGCTCATGCAATGTTACTGAACAGTAAGGTGCAATGTCAAGCATCACGAAGTGACGCAGTTCCCCCCGTAGGCTACACGGTTAATTGTAGAGACAAGGTCCCAGGTTAGATATAAAACATGACGATCCCGCCTTATTCAGTGTATAGTTCCAGGCAGCTTCTTCACCTTCAACTCTCACAATGAAGCTCTCTGGCTACCTCTGCGCGGCAGTTCTGGCTGTGGCCGGTCAGGCTGCCCAGGATAAACCTGTTTACAAGGATCCGAAAGCTTCTATCGATGACAGAGTCGAGGACCTTCTCAAGCGGATGACTATTCAGGACAAGACAGCTCAATTGATCCAGGGTGATATGACAAACTATCTCAATCTCACTGACGAGACTGTCAACAAGACTGGTTTGGCATGGAACTTCAAGTATCGAGCCAATTCCATCTGGACAGGCTTGTACGCGAATATGACTACTATCAAGAAGGCTGCTAAGCTAGGACAAGATTATCTGGCTAAGGAGACTGAGCTTGGCAAGTGTTATGCTTCAATATTGGGTTCATGGTCTAATGCTCAGCAGGTATTCCCGCCTTTGTTCAGAGTGAAGGTCTCCACGGAGTCTTGATTTTGAACGGAACAATTTTCAACAGCCCAATTGGCATGGGTTGCTCGTTCAACCCAGAGCTTATCGAGAAGATGGCCGATGTCATTGCAACAGAGTCTCGAGCCCTTGGCATCAATCAGTTGTTTTCTCCTCAAGTCGATCTCGCTCGAGAGTTGCGATTCGGTCGAGTTGAGGAATGCTTCAGCGAGGATCCTTATCTGTATGTTCCTGCCAAATCAAGCTTATGGCCACTTAGTAGTTACTAATTTTCGATTAGAGCTGGAGAAATGGGTTATCGATATGTCAAGGGTCTTCAAGCAGGTGGCGTCTCAGCCATGGTTAAGCACTATGTAGGTGTGTTCCATCACTACTGATTCACATACTCACAGTCAAAGGCTGCTTTTGCAACTCCAGAGCAAGGTATCAACACTGGCCCAGTCCACGGTGGCGAGCGAGAGCTGCGGTCTCTCTACCTCCCTCCCTTCAAGCGAGCCATCATCGATGGAGGCGCAACTTCAATAATGTCCTCCTACAACTCTTACGATGGTGTTCCAGTTGTCGCAGACTCCTACCTCCTCACTGATATCCTTCGCGAAGAGTGGGGTTACAAGTACTACGTTATCTCCGATGCTGGTGGTACTGCTCGTCTTGCTCAGGCTTTCTACGTTTGCCCTCTTGAGGATGATGAGTGTATCACTCTTGAGGTAAATCACCATAAGCTCCTACCGGATAATTATTGACTTTTGTAGACTCTTCCAGCTGGTAACGATGCTGAAATGGGTGGTGGCTACTGGAGTTTCGAGATCATCCCTGAGCTCGTCAAAGCTGGTAAACTTGACGAAAAGGTCGTCGACACCGCTGTATCCCGTGTTCTTCGCTCCAAGTTTGAGATGGGTCTTTTCGAGAAGCCCTTCACTGGAGTCGCGGATGATAAGATCTGGGACTATGTCAACACCAAGGCCCACAAGAAGGTTGCACGTCAACTTGATGCTGAGAGTATCGTTCTTCTGGAGAACCATGAGAATATTCTACCTCTGAAGAAAGACGCCAATGTTGCTGTCATCGGTCCCATGGCCCACGGCTATGTCAATGTGGGTATTTTCTGACTATCTGGTGAACCACCATCACTAACTCAACAACCAGTACGGTGACTATGTCATTCACACAGCCATGACCCGAGGAGTTACTCCCTACGATGGAATTAAGGCTGCTAGCAAAGGCAAAGTGACTTTCACTCAAGGTTGCGAGCGCTGGTCTACAGACGAGTCTGGCTTCAAGGAGGCTGTCGCCGCCGCCGAGGCCGCTGATGTCGCCGTTGTAGTCGTCGGAACATGGTCTCGAGATCAAAACGAACTATGGCAAGGACTCAACAGCACGACCGGCGAGCACATCGACGTTAGTAACTTGAATCTCATCGGTGCCATGCCCAAGCTCGTCAAGGCCATCATCGAGACTGGGAAGCCCACCGTTGTGGTGTACAGTTCCGGAAAGCCTATCACAGAGCCATGGATTTCAGAGGAGGCTTCTGCTCTTATTCAGCAGTTTTACCAGTCTCAGGAAGGTGGTCATGCTCTGGCTGATATTCTGTATGGCAACGTCAACCCCTCGGGCAAGCTCTCCGTCAGCTTCCCCTATGATGTCGGCACCACGCCTATCTACTACGACCATCTCAACTCTGCGCGGGCCTGGCCAAACCCTGGCAAGATTTATGAGAACGGTACCCTTAAGTTTGGTAGCAACTACGTCCTTGAGAACCCCGAGGCCCTCTACACATTCGGCTATGGTTTGTCATACAGCAAGTTCGACTTCTCCAACATCTCCGTCTCCAAGAAGAACGTCACTGCGACCGACACTGTCACCGTTTCCGTTGACGTAAGCAACAAGTCCAAGCGCGACGGCTCTGAGGTGGTGCAGCTATATGTCAAGGACATGCTTGCCTCTGTCGATGTTGCGCGATACCAGCTCAAGGGTTTCAAGAAGGTCGCCGTCAAGGCTGGCAAGACCCAGACCGTCAAGATTGATCTCAAGGTTGAGGACTGGGGTCTATGGAACCGCAAGATGAAGTATGTCGTGGAGCCTGGTGATTTCACTGTCTTTGTAGGAAACTCGAGCGAGAACTTCAAAGGCAACGTGACTGTCACAGTTTCGTAGATCCGTTTAGATTGGAAACACCCAATCCCGTAACAGGGCTTGTCAATTTATTATTTTTCCCAATTGAGTTCATCACATCCTTGCAGTCAATTGACTTGTAAAATAGTGCTCTGATTCTTTCGAGCAATTAATGGCATGAGTTCATGCAATTCACATGGGTTAGGTAACTTAGAATAAGCCGAGTGAAGCTGCGGATCTTTAAAGAATATCACCCAATACAGCAATGAAACATGAATGAGAGCCATAGATTGGGCTTATCTCTTATCGTAAACGGTCAGGTATTACTTTATCCGGCACCGGCTTTTTTATCATCCGTGCAATGACCAATCAGAATAGTCCGCACCCGGAAATGTGGTCGTGGGCTACGGGAAGGCGGGCAGCCTCGCTTCTCGTTCCAGCTTCTCCTCGTCGTCCCAGCACAGTCGATCCAAATTTGCTTATGTTTAGCCTTCCTACGTCAACACGACTTTTTCTCACCGACTAAGACTCAGCCTTGTACTGGAGGGTTACCAACAACATTCGAGCGTCTTTTTTCCTCCCTGGACGCGCCCAAAAGGCCTGCGCTCCCTCGCCGCTTCGCCCACAACTCCCGTCGATTCGACATTTCATTCCACCCTCTGTCCGCCATGGCGTCGCAACAAATTCTCTTTGCCGAAACCATAGCGGGTATGAAGAAGGCATTCAAAAGGAAATCATATGGTACAGAAATCTCATTGCGCCTGTCGCGATGAAGGGATTGACAGCTGACCATCGACCCAACAGAATCCGACTCAGACTCCGAGATCGAAAGCTATAGCAATCGCGGCAATAAGCTCAAAAAGCAGGCACGGTTTGCCCGTCAAGGGCAATTGGTCCCAAATAATGGTCCAAGTTCATATAAAGAGGTTCGTTGTTTTGACGAATCCTCCCAGACCAGTTCTGACTTCTGCTAGTATGTCGAATACGGTGGTGTCCGACGCCCGATCCTATATCGCAATCCCCCATTAGTCGACGAGGAAGGATACGAAATAGATAGCGACGATGAAGATGAAGAGCGCGTTCAAGAAGCAGAGGCCTCAGCGGCAGAGATGAACCCTTACGCTAACATACAAATAGAGAGTAAGTCAACAATCATGCATTTGAGTAGCAGGGCTAACAGGAGTAGATATCCTTGCTCCACTTACTGCATCAACCGCGTTACCGACACACCCGACCCTATCGAAGCCCTTCACGTCCAAAACCCTGACTCGACTTGTCGACCAAAGTTGCGACATAATGCGCAAGGAGAACCGGTCTCTGTGGAGAGTCAGGCATCTCCTGACATCGCTCTGCGGCGACTACACATGGGTCCCATGCGAAATGATGGTTCGGCCGGCAGATGTTGAGCTCTATACAGACAACCACACGGCGCAACATCTGTTGGCGCTATCCCAGGCGGTATCGGCGCTTCCCAGAATCACCAGCGACGACGTACAACAAGGCAGCGTTGTCGAACAAGGAAATGCTGTACCAGACACAACATTCGATGGCGAGCCCACGGACAAGGACCCAGCAGAGGATGCCGATACAACCATGACGGACGCTGGAACTGCCGACCCAGATGATTCTCTCGTAGAGGATGCCGACGAGAATGCAAAGGTTGAGACTGAGAAGGAGGGTCCTGGAACGACTTCAAATATGCATAATGGCGAGCAAGCACCAGCTGCACAGACCGATAAAAGAGGTTCCATGGGTGAAGCGACAAACGGGGTCAATGAGCACACAAACGAACAAGGGACGAATGAGATGGAGGCGGCCAGAGCTGAGGCCACTGCGAAACCTTCAGGCAGCGATGCACATCAACAAACGGAACCGGCTGAGGCAATAGGTGCAGATGTATCCATGATCTCCGACGGGGACGATGACTTCATACATCCCATGTTTCTTGCACCTGCGGGAGCAAGACCAGATCGAGATATCGGCTTGCCGGACCAAGAAGCGGAAGATATTCGACGATTGCTTGCTCTCTACGTGCAGAAGCAAGAAGAGGTGTGTAGGGGGGCAAAGAGGCTGTTTCTAGGACTCCTCAAAGCCGAACGGATGCGGAAGAATGTACTCCACTGGTCCAAGGCAGAAGCTCATTCAGGGCTGAACCGAGACATGTCGGACGGGGAAGATTGGTACGACAAGGAGGAATGGGGTCTCACAGAAGACCTCAAAAAGGGGCAGGATGAAGAGGAAGAAGACGTGCAGACAACTGGTAAAAAGACGAGAAACCGACGTCAATAGCTGTTGGTTTCTGTGTTCTTTTTTGATGGATGATGATGACTGACTTGGCTTGTTGGGGTTTTTGCTTTGGGCGTTTTAAGGCTGGCGTTTGGAATAAACCGCGAGATAGGCCTTGATGCCAACCGCAGTAAGCGTATTTTTACAAGCATCGATAGATATGAATATTGAAGCATATAGTCTAGTCAGTTAGGTAGTTAGTGGTCATACCCATGAGATTCGATTCGATATCTGCCTGTTGTGGTCTTGGTCCTGGTCCTGGTCCTGGTCCTGGTCCTGGGTCAGCTAATGAGGCTTTCTCTCGGTATAGGTTGAATTCGGCAGATTGGGTTGCTTGCCTCGATTTCCCGGCTGCAGTGCAGGGATCTTCGGTTTGGTCAGATTCCATGGATGATTTGGCTTGGTTTGTGGATGGATGGTGGATCAAAAGACGCAGTCCTAATCCTCCAGGGCTCTCCCCCAGTTGACCCTCTTCTGAACGGAACCGTGGCTCTCCACTAATTCCGGGCTCCTCTCATTATGATGCGGGCCGGACTCTCTCCTCTTCCGCTTTCCACTCTCTTCCATGTGACAGCCCAGTCAGGATCAGGACAGCTAGGTACAGGAAGGTTGGTAGGTTAGGTACCTGAGGGAGGTACCCTAGCTCTCCAAGCTGTCTTTCTCCAAGCTCTCTCTTTAATTCTGTTTCCTGTTTCTTCTAATATCTCAACAGTTTATCCTCTCAACAGCAGAAACGCAAATTATCTGCAGCAGTCTTCTTTGAACCTCTCCCTTTTGTGACTCTTCCGTGAACTTGTTACGTCAGTGATCACGACTTTTGCCATCACCTCACTTTCCCTCTTCGTGCCTGTTTGCTTTCGTTACCCAGCTGTCATCATGGCTCTTGGTTTGAAAGACTTTGTCGACTATGTCGACTATGACAAGCAGAGCTTGTACAGTGAGTATATGCCAACTTGACTTGAGCATTGTCACTATCTACCAACGATTACTTGAATCTGACTCAAGCTCTTTGCTTTCTTCCAGTCTCTGCTGCCTCCATCGCCTTCAACCCTCTCTTCTGGAAGTGAGTTGCAAGTCCCAATGTGACGTTCTATCATCAATCACTAATTCTTCTTCTTTTCTAGCATCGTCGCCCGTCAAGGTATGCAGCTTGCAGCTATACGATTCATCTTCGACTAACTCGATCGCTGAAAGAATACCACAACAAGCTTCTGACCAAGATCTTCGGCGGTAACTCCCAAGTTGCCTGCTATGCCCTTGCTGCCACTATCTTCTCTCTTGGTATGATTCGCGACTTTATCTTCAAGACTGCCATCGCCGAGCAACCCACGCATCCCGCTCTTGTTACCGACTTCATCCAGGCCGCCGCTGTTGCTCTGTTCATCGTCGGTAACGTCCTGGTCGTCTCTTCAACCTGGCGACTAGGCATTACTGGCACTTTCCTTGGTGACTACTTTGGCATTCTCATGGACGAGATGGTGACTGGCTTTCCCTTCAACGTGACCGGTTCTCCTATGTACACTGGCTCTACCTGCAGCTTCCTCGCTACCGCCATGTGGTATGGCAAGCCTGCCGGTGTCCTGCTCACATTGTGGGTCGATGTTGTCTACAGGATCGCTCTGAAATTTGAGGACCCGTTCACTTCTGAGATCTACGCCAAGCGTGAGCGTGAGCGTGCTGCTGGGAAGAAGTCCAACTAAGCTCCCGAATTCTGTCTAAACTCTCCCAAGTAAACGACAATAAGAGTCACAGGACAGCATATCAGCGCCTCATGAAACGTTATCAGGGCCGCACAAACCAACGGAGACTGCCAGACAGCTCCATCTAGTTGAATAGTGTACAATACACACCAAGTCGACACAGAAAGCTACGCCTTTCAACAGGCCAGGTGCCTCTCAACAGGCTTAAGGAGTTTTCGGATTAAACATACAGATACCACGTCCTTACCGACATACAATCGTCGAAAGGCCTGAGGGATTACATTTGATTTATATAACAATACCAAACTGAGCATTCGCAACCAAGGCCATATACATGGACGAGTTTTTCTCCACTACTCAAAAACGGATACCAACTGTTCCCCTTTTTAGACACCACGTCTGTAGACCTACGCATGGCCTTCATCTGAACTTTTTGATTTGGAGCATTTCTGCGTTATAACCTAGTTTCTCTAGATTGCATGGCAGGGAAGCTATACTACCTTGAACTCATGAAGGGTGCAGGATAGAGTCTGAAAGAAAACTTGACATACCTAAACTGAAAACATACTGTACACTAAATTCAACAGCCATCTAGCTCATGATCTAGTCATTCCTCATGAGTTGATTTGAGAATCTACTCTACAGTTCGGCAACCCTTCAAAATAAGCTCGGCAACCCTTCAAAATAAGCTCGGCAACCTATGTTTGTTTCTAAGCTACTCCTCATACACCGTCGATACCCAGTCAATTTCTTTTGCTAACGCCAACTCCGATTCACTCTGCTTTACATGCATCTATGTCTCAGAGGGCTTGTTGTCGGGGAGCAAGTCAACAGCAGAGGCCTCAACAGGCTTCTTCTCCTCGGCAGGCTTCTCCTCGGCAGGCTTCTCCTCGGTAGAAGCTTCACCGGCCTTCTCAGCTTGACGAAGAGCGAGCTTCTTTTGCTTCTTCTTGTCCTTAGCAGCCTTCTTCGCCGCCGCCTTCTCTGCCTCGAGGGCCTTTTGCTTTCGGATCTCCTCACCACCAAAGGCCTCACGCCACTCATCAAGTTTAGACGCAGGGATCTGTGTGAAGAGAAGCTTGGGCTCGCCAATCTTTTGGCCGGGCTTGACGAGGTCTCCTGACCATGTCTCAGGAATGGAGATCAAGCCAGGGCTGCCGATCTGCTCCAGGATGGCCTCGGAAGTAGAGGGCATGTAAGGATGAACGATGCTTGCAAGGAGCTGGAGATGGTTGATACCGAGACCAATCACAGCAGCGCAGCGGTCTGGCTCATCGGCCAGAAGCTGGTTGTTCAGCTTGCTGTCCTGCAGAAGTTTGTTGCCAAGGGCGGAGATGTGCATAACGGTGGCAAGGCCAGCGCGGAGCTTGATGGCGTCGAACTGTGAGATAAAGGTCTTGAGGGCCTCGTTCACTTCCTTCTTATGCCCCTCTAGCCGCTCGTCGGTGTATTTCGTGTAGTCGGGAACGACGCCATCCAACTTGGCCTGGGTGAACTTGAGGATTCGTTGGTTCAAGTTTCCAAGGTTCTTGAGAAGATCGTTGTTGTTGCAGTCAATAAACTCTTGCCATTTGAACTCAGAGTCAGCGGACTCGGGCCGTCTGGACAGAAGGTAGTATCGCCAAACATCAGGATCAACGCCAGTCTCCTTAGCAGTGTTTCCAAAAACTCCAACGCCGCGGGACTTGCTGAACTTTCCGCCCTCATAGTTGAGATACTCGGTTGTCGACATCTTGTGGACCTTGGTCCAGTTCTCTCCTGTTCCGAGTTGAGAGGCAGGGAAGATGATAGTGTGGAATCTGATGAATTGTCAGCACCTTATCAGCATATCATGTGGATTCTCAAAAGGGTCACTTACGGCACGTTGTCCTTGCCCATGAACTGGTAAAGCTTGACGTTCTCTGGGTTCTTCCACCACTTCTCCCAGTTCGTGCCATCCAAGTTATCACCATCGACCAAGTTCTTGGTGATAGAGACGTAGCCAATGCAAGCATCGAACCAAACATAGAAGACCTTCTCTGCATACTCCTCGTTACTCAAGCCTTCGAGATCCTTAGGAATAGGAACACCCCACTTGAGGTCTCGAGTGATACCACGGGGAAGGAGTCCCTTGTCGATCCATGACTGGGTGATGGAAATACAATTTGTGCTCCAATCTCCCTCCTTGCTGCTCTTGTGGAACCAGGGAACAAGCAAGTCCTTAACCGCGTCTAGACGAAGGAAAAGGTGCTTCGTCTTTCGCTTCTCGGGGGTGGTTCCATCGACCTTGCAGCGGGGATTGATCAGGAAACCAGTCGCTTTAGCTTCGACATGGTCATCATCAGAGGCGCTGGGTTCGCGCTCGGGCTCAAATGGGTCGAGAAGACTACCGCAGGCATCGCATTGATCTCCACGGGCTCCGAGGTCATGGCAAATGCTGCATTCTCCCTCGACGAATCGATCTGCGAGGAACTTGCTGTGGGCAGGATCCGAGCAAAAGGGTTGAGTAGTCTCTCGCTCCTCAATATAACCATTCTTCCAGAGCTCCTTGAAGATCTGCTGCACAATTTGCGTCTGTTGTTGGGTGGGTGTTCGGCCGAAGATGTCGAAATCAATTCGGAACCAATCGTAGACTCCCTTGTGAAGGGCGTGATACTTGGCGCAAAGGTCGGCGGGCGAAAGACCTTCCTCAAGGGC
>JABEEM010000931.1:0-15377 GCA_013363185.1 Fusarium secorum
CCCTCCAACATTCAACAATTGGACATTCATCTGCTGTTGATCAGCCCCTATCAAAGTATTTTCATAACCTGGTCTTGATATTGCGCTTTGTTCAAGCGTCTACTCAGCCATCTCTCTAACCTCCTCCCAATATCCCTGGTCAAAGCCATACACCATCTTCACCTTCTTATTTTCAGGCCCCAGCATATGCACACGAATTGTCCTAACTCTCGCATTCTCAGGTATATCACTGCTACATCTCACCTCTCTTCCACTCCTGGCCTCTTCAAGTTCCATCACCTTTGCCCCTACTCTGGCTGACTGGGTGCCATTGAACACACCTTCTTGTACACGTTCTGCTAGCATGACTGCGATAGCTCTTCTTCGAACAGATGGATCGCGACATCGTGCGATAACTGAGACTAAGACTGAAGTATATCCGAGGTCTACATGGAAATATGCCTCTGAGGGGGAGTCTTTAGCCCAGTTTCTTTGAGTGTAGTTCTTGTCAAGTCCGGCTGCTGTGGCGGCGTAGTTGACAATCTCATCAAATTCAGCGGTGAAACGATCCCAAAAGCAAGGGTCACCTTGACCGTGAAGGTACTTCGCGACGTTGATCTCCAGGTACTTTCGATGAAGCTGCAGCAGGGCGATTGCTCGTTGCTCACCAACACTTAAGCTTTTGCCACTGTTTTCAAGCTCAGTTAAGAGATTATCAAATGACTGGCCCCATTGCTCGACCTTTGTAGCGTGTGATATTGTTTCGTAGATTGGCTTTCCCTTCAAACCGGGACTGGCCTGTTCAACAAGAAGCTCCAGTATAGCTTCTCTTGCATCAGAAAGGGATGAAAATGAAGCTCCAGGAAGCGGAAGTGTATTGCTAAAGGTTTCATGGTATGATGCCCAAATACCTGCATCAACATCCCCCATAAGCTTGAAGAAGTCAGTGTACGTCCAGGCCACGAATCATAAGTTGAAGACATACCATAAGAAGTTGCACCGCAATACGTCTGAAGCAGGCATCAGCGAGACTGAAGGTTGCTTCGACGTCAGAATTAGAATGAGGGCGGCGGCCTCCGTTGCTAGAGAAGTTACGTCTGGATTGTTGGATCATGGCACAGCCATAGCGGAATAGACCAATGGCTGAGTCAGTCTTCCCATGAAGAAGCTTGAAATGGGTCAGCATAGAGTAAGCAGTAGCATAGGAAATAAGTTACCTCAATGCAGATGAAAATCAAACATGACAGCACAAGAATATGGCCTTGTGATGAAGTGCTAGGTGATGGGTTGAGAAGTTCCTTTATAGCAAGATTGTAATGTTTTAGTGCAGAAACAGACTCAAGACTCCGCCACTGTTCATGAGTAAGATAGAGCTCATGGTAATAAGCCAAGGCGACGATAGCATGTCTTATACAGTCTGTGGACTGAGCTACTTGGAGAACTCTTCTATTCCAAAGATCATCTTCAAAGAAGGTTTGGAAGTTGACCAGGGTCTTTTCGATGAAGAATTGGAACGATCGTGCCTCGGGTCGAGTGCTATATGTGGAGATGACAGAGGTTGGGGAGGAGACAGCTGATGGGGACGACGCAGCTGGGGGGCTAGGTGTGTTGGTTTGATAACCATCGCATTTACGACCAGTAGATGTACCTGAGGTAAACCAGTCAGTCGTAGATCCTTGTGCCGAGTAATGCAGGACGACATACATCTCATACAGCTTGGACGAGCTTCGTCACATTTGACTCTGCGGACTACTCTGGTTAGAGCTACAAGCACCCAATTGAAATCAGAAGACACAACGTACTCCTGCAATTCGTTAGTCGCCTCTTTTACACTTGTTGCCATTTAGAATGAACTCACTTGCAAGTGCCGCAGCCAGTCCTTACTTTCGGCGCTCTAGCACGCTGTCTCTGCCCTGGTTTTACGCGAGTCATCTGAGCCCAGAATGCCCATACGAGGTTTTGTTTCGGGTTGCAAGAGTTTGCAGATGAGATGATGGATGAGTTGGCAAAGCGGCCCTGTTGTTTGGATGTCATACCCATCCTTACTGGAAGGATCCTACACTAAGCCTGATCTGATGTAGCGAGGTCAGATTCTAGACATGCCCTTACGAGGTGGCGAATCAGAGATTGATGATAAGTGGTTCTCCATCCTTCTCGGGTCAACTTTTCGACGTGACATAGAGAGCCAGCGAATGCACAGAATGTGGCCAGTGTATTAAAATGAGGAGGAGGGGAAGAAGAAGGAGGAAAGCGAGAGGAGGGAAGTCATAACTGTGGTGTTGAGAATAATATGCATGACAGCTCCCTTTCTAGCCTGGGACTCTAGTAATATAGCTGTATTGTCTTGTTTGGTGTTTTGGATATAGTTCTCTAGGCTTGTCTCGCGGGCGAGAAAACCATTCGTCGCAATCGACGGGCCGCAAAAAGCTGCTTAGCTGTTGTTGAAGGACAAAAGCAAGGTAGACGGTGATGACTCCAAAGATGAGACCGGCAACGAGAAAGGCAGAAGCTGTCCAATGCGCCATGGTCATCGACTCGAGAGAAGATGGAGAACTTGCCGAAACAGCTGCCATGTTCAAGTTGGATCTAACAGGTTCTCGAAGCGAAGAAAAAGTCGGATCTGGACTTCAGTTTCTCTAAGAGCCGCGGGGGACCCAGGTATGATAGTAAAAATTAGCAAAATCAAGGATCCATCCCGCAGAGCGATCTCAATCTGGCGAGGCCATCTTTTGGCTATAGTCTGATTGCCTTCCACTATTATTAAATAGGGGCATTGTATAATCCGGGTAATGGAGCAGGCAACTCTTAGACTCTCCATGTTGAAGCCTTTTGCTAATATATTTCGCCTAAGATACGAAGAAGGAGTTTTAAAGAAATGAGGGAATGGCACGAGGTATGTAGATGGTTCTTTAGGCCAGAGGTTCCTTGATATAGCCACTGGGAGTCTAGATTTTGTAAGAGGAGTCCAAGGTGCTGAAACTAATTCCCAGAGACTGGTTTCCAGTGCATATGTGTCGCCGATCGGATGGTGTTTGCATACCAATGGACCAATCGCAACCGTACTTTGTCCTTACACATCGGCTTTGCACTGATCAAGTTTCATTACTCGAGGAACGGAAGGCGACGATTGGGATAGATTCTAAAGCAGAAGCAAGGGACAGCATAAATTTCATAACTTAGTGTTTACCCAGAAACGAATTAGTGTCCTTCTACATGTCCGTTGGATGTCTCAGGTCCGTCGGAGATTGACAGAGATCCGTTGGAGAGCGATGTAACAACGAGATCCGTCGGAGTAAGCAGCAGCGTAGCCACTCAAAATGATCGCCCAACCCAGAAAACAACACCCACCACTTCCACCAACAGAATTTGAATAATGTCTGACATAAGAAAGATCTCGACACCTATCATCAGCTCCAGCCTTATCGTTGGTGGTTGCGGCTTTTTGGGGTTCCATCTCACACGACAATTGCTGCAAGATGATGAAAGCGGTCAAGTCTACGTTCTGGACCGCGACGTATCCAGAAACCGACACGAAAATGTGTCATATATCAAGGGAGACATCTCTGATGGTGAATTTGTGCGAGGAGTAATCAACGAGATTCGACCTACTGTCATTTTTCACTGTGCTTCTCCGATCGCAGTGTTGCCTATGAATCGCGAAGGCGAATTTTACGCGACAAACGTCAAGGGCACTGAAGTGCTGCTTACGGTTGCGTCTGAATGTGATGCTGTTCAGGCATTCGTCTTTACATCAAGCGTTGACGCATATGCCAACCCGCCTCACACAAATGCTGACGAGACATATCCTCTTTGGTCACCCAACGACAAGTCGAATGAGTACAATCGGACAAAAGCAATTGGTGATCGTCTAGTCCGGGAAGCCAATGGCTCAAGACTACGTACTGTCACTCTGAGGCCCGGTCACGCTTATGGAGAAAGACATGTCCAAGGCATGGTTGAAGTTCTCGATATGTGCAAGAACAAGAAGCTCGTGCAGATTGGAGACGGGAAGAATCTCATGGAAGTCGTGTCCGGAGAAAACAACGCTATAGCCCATGTTCTCGCAGCAAAAGCTCTACTAGACCCGAGTCGCGCATCCGGCAAGGTTGATGGAGAGGCTTTCAATGTCTCTGATGGAGCTCCAGTACCGTTTTGGCATCATACGAGAGTTATCTGGAAAGCAGCAAGAGGTGAAGACATCTCCAAGGATATCATCGTTCTGCCTGCTTGGGTGATGATAGTGGCAGTCTTTGCGGCAGAGTGGCTATTCTGGATATTCACTCTCAACACAGCTAAGCCCCCAGTTGAGCTGCGAAGAGTCTCACTGGAGTATTGCGTCTACACGCAGACTCACAGCATCGAAAAGGCTAGGAAGAGATTAGGATTTAATCCAGTTTCAAATCACGACGCTGTTGTGGCGCAGTCGGCGAGATGGATGTTGAAATATCGAGAGAGCATGAAGCAGAAGTCTAGTTAACTACAGGCTATTGTCTTGATTGCCAGAGTCATGGAGATACGCTACAGCTCTCGTCATCTGATCATGGTATGCAGGATGGTTACTAGAAAGCGTATTTGTTAGACCTACCGCCACATTGAGACAAGATATGTAACCAGACTGATTTCAACCCCTGTGCTGAACTATCGACGGACAGTCCTACTGAGTAGAAGCAAACTCCCATGACCGTTCTTACCACGATAAACACTTGTGGTTGAAAGGGAACTGGTGTTTGTGTAATAATCCATGGACCTGGAAATTGCTTGGGCACAGAAGCCTTACGTGGCCAGCCAAGGCTTGTCCAATCTTTCACAATGTCCATGCGAGGTCACGATAGTAACTACCGACGAGAATTCAAGTACTCACCGCCACGGTCTTGTAACGGTTCGTTGTTGCACCTCGGTCCGAATGAACAGTTGAAACCTGACCGGTAGTGTATTACAATTGATAACCGTTGCACCAAACTCTGGCCGTAGAATATTCTTGGAACTCGTATGATAATTAGTGGTTGGTGCATCGGTGCTACAGGATTATTGCGGCTCTGCGAATATCCAGTGTCACAATGAAGAGGTCAACTGCTTCATCACGTGGAGGACCTTTGACAAGTACAAATATCATGACATTCCAGTCCCTCATCTCAAGTCAGTCCCCTCAACGCATCAAAGAGTTTCATCAACAATACTATCAACAATATTATCAACAATAGTTCAACTTTCAAGTCTATCACTTTTCAAAATGTCTTCCCTTCCCGAGCGCTTCGTCATCATCGTCGATGGCCAATACGTAACCAAGCCAGAGCATGACCACAATGAAATCCGCCCCGCTGAAGTTGGAGACAAGTCTTCCGCCGCCACATTTGAGCTTCAGGGAGATACTCTTGTCAGCGGTGACTGGGCCTTGGGCTGCAGCAAGCTTTCAGGCAAGATAACTAGCAACTTTAGAGTGCCTGCCTCAGCTGTTGTCTGGTTTAGAAAGGACCAGGCGCAGGAACTGTATCCGGTCATAGTGAAGGAAGGGGAAAATGGGCCTCAGCTCAGATTTGCACGTCTGTGATATCGTGATATTGTTCGATTAACATTTCTGACATGGATATTTAGACAGCTCTATTGATGATGAAGGCGGCCCCTTGGCTCTCGCCGACAAGCAGCTTCTCTCTTATACCTCGGGCGGTAAGTCTTCTTGATATCGGGAATAACTGTGGCTAATCAGCTTTACAAAGCCCATGATCGAGGCACAGCTGTCGAGATCGTGGCCAGTCAGGAGTAAGCGACAAGGCCTGTAGACAATGGCTGTAGGGTATATATTGTACCCTGACAGAATCTATATGATAGGATAGGAATTTAAATTCTTTAGTCATATCCATTTCGAGATTTGCTTGAAATATTGTTCTGAGTCGATAGACCTATGCTGACATTGCGCACCTTATCCCTCTTGAAATATTTGTCTAGAGTAATGCTTTTATGACTATTGGGAGTTTGTTATCCCCGGAAGCCCTAAAAGTTACCCTCAAGCAAAGAGACGACAGCAGAATCAAGGCCTGTTGATCAAGCAGTAGGATCATCGTTAGAACAGACACACGAGGGTGACCTGGAATCTATGTTAGTCACGAATGCTTTCTCGTCTATGGGAAAGACTAACCCATTGCTGCAATAGCCACCCTTGTAGTTCATTGTCTGGCAGGTTTGCGGGCAAGGATCGCCGGCAGGACAGTCTGCAACACACAAGAAGCCTTTGGGCCTGAAAGTGGAGTCAGTAACAGAGCATCTTAAAATCGAAGCCAAACTTACTGAGAATAAAGACAAGCCCTCTTTCCATTAACCAAGTTCTGACATTCGGGCACAGCATCATTTGTCAGGTTGCAGTTTGCCGTATCACCGATAAAAGGAACAGTTGTCTGTATACTTGGTACAGTCACCAGTATACTCGAGCCACTGGGGGCTGGAAGTGTCACTAGGATTGAAGTAGTGTTTACAGTAGATGTCGGAACTTCTGGCTTAGGAGATAGCGTCGTCAAGAAGGTTGAAGGTAAAGGCGTGCCAGAGATGATGGCGGAAGTATTGGAAGCGCCTGGTGTGGAGGTTGGTACAGGCTCAGCAGAAGAGCTGACTTGTCCAAACTCTGGGATGAGTTGCAAAAGCTGTTCGTTACTCATGCCAGACAAATCCCTACAAACTGCATTTCCTTCTGGACCATACGTCGCCGTCGTAGTTGGTGCGTTGCATGATTCTGTTTCCGTAGAAGTTGAGGTAGGAGTTGGAGTGGTCGTAGGCTCTTTGGACTTGTCCTCCGGGTCTGTTGGCTTCTGTTCATTCTCAGGCTTGACCGTTACGACAGCACCAGCAACGACGGGGATCAAGGTTCCACCAACAGAGATGAAGCCGCCTCCCGGTCCGCCAACAACAACTGCACCAACAGGTACTACTACTGTGGCACCACCACTGACTGTAGTAGTTGGTGCTGCTGATGACGTGGTCGTGGTCTCGATGAATGAAGTGGTAATAGGGCTACCTGATGTAACCGGCTCTGTAGAAACCCCGCCTGGCGTGGTAACGTTGCTGGTAGGAGTTACAGGAACCTCGGAGGACAAGGGTTCCGTGCTAGTCTTTGGGAGGGTAACGAATGTTGCGGAAGTATTCTGGAAAGGAGCAGGCTGCACTGGAGGAGACACCGATTCTGGTAGCGGCTGTGCTTGACGCTTGAAGAGGTTCAAGGAGGGGACTTCTTCACCTTTCTGCGGTAAATTACATGACGAAGATGGAGATCCCGCATTGCCTGGGAAAGCCAATACATCAAGTGCGTAGATAGCGTAATTTTGAGCGTTCTTTAGCTTTTGGGCATCGGAAAGTCGGAAGCAGCTAAACTATATCAGCAACATGCTTTAGAACCTCATTTTCAGACTCACCAGCTAGCTGAATAACAGTCCTTGTTATCCTCAAATGGATCTTGCAAGTCGTCACATCGTTCCTCTTCCGATTCAGTCGCCTGCATCATATGCTGGACTTCATGCACGAGCGCAAAGCCACGCGACAGATTGTCACCCAGGGTATGTTCCGTCTTCCACAATTGAACAGCACTATCGAGGTTAGGCTTGTTTCCGAAGAAGTCAGGACAGAGAACGAGAAGAGTGGCCCCGAATACTGCTGCCCGGGAACCAGTTGCACTCTGAACAGCTGCCACCGTATTGCCATCACATACTGGTTCCGAAGCAGGAGGACAGGCGTAGACCAGAGATGACTCGGTGATGGTAGAGCCTTGCTGGGGATTCAGGAACGGGCTGTGCGAGAGTCGAAATTGAGCGGCGGCAGTAGATGGAACCAGATTCTCCAGAACGGGTTGGAAATGTCTTTTGAGAATGATGTCTCTTCTATCAGGAGTGCCGTTGCCTTGGAACCATAGTTAGAATGGTTATCATCTTGTTTAGAGGGAGACATACTTGAGCCAAACCAAGAGTCGAAGGCGATAGACTGTTCGGAACCAGACTTGGAAAGTACAGTGATAGCTGCCTTGGCGAGATCATGTGCCTCGTCGATGGCACCGGAGATTGTTTTGAGCTGATCTTGGGAACATGGCCAAGCTCCGTTGAAGACGTAAAATGCTGTGTCGAACGGTTTGCGAGGGGTCAATGTGGCTTGTCCCAGACAGGCCCATAAAATGAAAGAAAGGAAATAAGATAAGATCATCTTTTTAATGTAATGAATGTGATGAAAACGAAAAGAACGAAAGAAAAGACTGTGGTTGAGAACAAGCAGCTTAGTGATGCTTCACAAGACGATCTGCTCTTCGGACCGCACTGCTGTTATACCAACTCATAACAGTTATGAAAGTTGATTAAAATTGTAGATCCATCTTTACGAATGAAGATCTCTGGTAAAGTTCCTTGGAAGAGTTTCAAATATCCCGAAATTCTCACCTGAAACAAGAAATGGTTTACAGTAAACCTTATTTCGCAGATATATCGGATATATCCGTCCACGGCTCAACCTTATTTCTGAGAAGAACCGTCTGTGCTTCTGACGGCCCAGATAATAGCATTGTCTGCTAAGTGCCATTGTCTCAAGTGTATGGAGTATTGAACGAGAGTGCGTCATGACGGCGCGTCATGGGCCGATACGGGGACTTTTGAAGTTTTCGAATGGCCTACACGGGGATTTGATAAGCTCCGAATGCACTCTGGAAGGCAGTTGGATTATAATACATGATTGGATTCCAAAGTTCCAATCTATTTATGTCGAAAGCTTTGGCATATTGACCGAGCATTAGTCAACATCGAGACAAGCCTAGATTCAGCTACGCTTGGCGCAAGCTCATGAGTGATTGAAATCCAGGTGATATTGATGTTTACCGTCTAGAGAACTTTCTAGAGTAATGACCCTGTCATGGGCATAAGCCTTAGAGTCAGATACACCTCTTAAACATATTTATCATTATCTTTGCTCTTGGCCTGAATTTGATTTTTGATATATGTAAATCTAAAGTTTCATAAGCGATTGTTGATGAAAGATACTCGTCGGTGTAAATGATCTGGATACTTACGGAAAGGAAGTGCATCTACTCTTCTATGTAAGAACCAGCCTTGATATTCGCTCTGAGAGCTCTGTCCAAAGATATCTACGCATTCTTCTGCGCCTTACCACCTAACTCCGCCTCTCTTCCTTTGACACCCTTAAATGTATCACTATCCACAAACTCAACAATCTTGCAAATCTTATCCCCATCTTCGTTGAAATGCAAGAACCACGAGAAGTCCAGCTTCAAATCTTCCTCATTATTGAACAACAACTCTGCAACAGTCGTAACAGCTGCCTTCCGGGCCTCAACATCAATGATTAAGTCGGAGATGGTGTTTTTGTGCATGCCACCAACTTTCAGACCTTCGGTGAAGACATGAAGGTATTGGTCGTTTGTCATGGTGAAACCGCCGCCTAGGGTGGAGGGAAGCATGGAACGTTTGCAGTCGGACGTGACATTTCGGTTGACAATGGAGGGATCGTTCTGCGTACGAGCGTCGATGAAAGATGTAAGATAGCTTTTTACGGTATCCTCGATGGCTGATTTGATGGCGCTTGTCTGTGAAGAGTCCATGGTTGCGGTTATCGGGCGTGATGATATCAGGTTGAGAAGTGTTACTGGAGCTTACCTAGACAAAAGGCTCGGAGGCATGCTTATATACTGGAGAAAGTTCCTGTAAACTCCAGGCATATAGGATGTATCACCAGACCGAGTTTAAATGCATGTCGCCTTCTCGGGTGCGATATAAGCTGAATTCTGACAACAGACCGGACAACTAAGCTAATATCTCACTCAGCAATATTGCCAAGACACACTATCAGGTCTCGCGTCTCGCTTCTCGCATTCGCGTGCATCTATTTGAGCCCAGCGATGTCTTATTGCTGACACCAGACATCCCGCGTAATCATTGTCAATACCATCGCCGCCTTCGGCATTGCTGACCCATCCGTGTTAACCATGTTACTTGAGAGCGACAGTGGAGGTGAAGCTCGCCTGAGCCATCGTATCAGAACTATTTGGTCCCCCCCGCTGCAAGGGCGCGATGATTCCTTTCCTCTTCAGTCTGTGGAGTTCTGAGAGCGGGTCAACATGTCGTTGAAAAGTGACAGTCTGGGAGATCTGATTGGTCGACCGTCCCGGCTGGTGCGCCCTTTGAATCTTTACAGAGTCTTGATTGAAGTGACTTTTGCTGGGCGTGTAATCCTTCAACGAAAGGATATATAGTTATGGATAGGGCCAATATTAATTCTTGCAACCAAATATTCATCACCTCAAAATGTCTCAACCAACTGAATCAGTCATCATCATCGGCGGCGGCATCGTCGGCTCTTCCCTCGCCTATTTCCTCTCCCAATCTTCAACCCCCCGAACCATAACCCTAATCGACCGTTCCTTCACCAGTCTCCTTGGTTCATCCGGAATAGCGCCCGGGTTCATCGGCCAATTCAACGAATCTGAAGTCCTCACAAAACTTGCAATCGACACTGTCTCGGAATATGTCAAAATTCCTGGTGGCTTTGATAGAGTTGGCGGTTTAGAAATTGCATTCCAAGATGAGGGTATTCAACGATTGAAAGCGAGATGTGAGGATGCGAAAAAGCTAGGGCTTGAGGCCAGAATCTTGAGCATTAAGGAAGCACACGGTTTAGCACCTGAACTGGTCAATGAGGACGGCCAAGGTCAGGCGGTCTTCTTTGAGAAGGATGGAACTGCAAATGCCGTGAGAATAACAACTTGGTATCAACAAGAGGCGAAGGAGCATGGGGTCAAACTTGTGGAAGCTGATGTGAAGCAACTCAACATCTCGGACGGCCGCGCCACAGGCATTGAGGTCGTTGAGAATGAGACATCGCGTCATCTCACCGCTGATAAAGTCATCATCACAACTGGAATTTGGGCCCAAGGTCTCTCATCAAAACTCCCATTCCCTGTTCCCGTCATCCCCGTCGGTCACCCCTACATGCACGCTCAATCCCACGAACCACTCCCACGCAAAATTCCCTTCATACGCTTTCCGGAACATCACGTCTACGCTCGCGATCACGGTACCAACTTCGGCATCGGAAGTTATGACCACGCACCTATTGGATACAAGCCCGGCACTACAGCCAAAGGAGAGTGGGTAGACTGGTTCAAGCAACCTCTCGACTTTGCTACCGGTTTACTTCCTCCTGCTGCAGCCCGAGAATTCCAAGATGGAAGCCACTTCAATGGAGTGTTTAGTATGACGCCAGACAATATGCCCCTTGTTGGTAAGGTTGAGTCGGTTGACGGGTTGTTCATGGCTGTTGCAGTCTGGGTTACGCATGCCGCTGGTACAGCCAAGCTTCTGACAAGGATTATCGATGGGGAAGAAGTGGAAGGCAAGACAAAAGAGGCTCTTGATCCCGAGAGATTCAAGGGGCAAGACTTTGCGGAGTTGGAAGAGAAGTCGTTGACGGGCTACAACTCTATTTACAAGACTGTTAAGTCAGGCTCGGCTTAGTGATCATTGTAGGTTCTCAAGTAGAGCTGTATAAAATTTACCAAGTTTGTAAAGTTTATATGAGTTCTTAAGACTTTCATATAAGCTAGCTATTTATTTGACTAGATTTAGGGTTATCCATAAACCTTTACCCCAAGCTCAACATGAAGATAGCAATAGTAAATCGAATCACTGGGTTGGCTTCGCAATGGGGTTCAACTCCGCAGGGGATGTTTTCTCGAGCCCAAGCGTTGGTGTACGGTCATCTCTCTGCCCAGCATCACTCTGACTCTTCTCATCACTCTGACTAAGATCGCCGTTTTCACGAGCAAGCTGCTGCTGAATTTCGGCGACCTTGGAGCGACGCCAGATCTTATCGTCGAAGAAACGAAGGACCGCAAGCGCGAGACCAACTGAGAGGACAACAATATTGATCGTGAAGCCACGGCGATATTTGGGCTTGTCATCGGATCGGAAGATCTGTGCTCCGTAGATACCAGCAATATTAGCTCCCATGATGACCCTGAGGGTTATGATTAGCGGTAGTTCGATTGTTGTGATGTGAAGGGGTCAGGACTTACATGGCCATAGCGAGAGCTCGTTCCTCTGAATCATCACATGCAAGGGACATCCAAGCGATGTTAAGAGGGTGTGAGAAGGTACCAAACGTCTGAGTCCATACAACACCAAAATAACTGAGTCCTCTTCGTCCGAGCTCTGTGAAGATGCGATTGAACACGTAACCCAACAGGTGCATACTCAAGCCCGCGATGACAGTCTCTGGTCTCTTATTACTATAAGAATGTCAGTAGTGACTCTTTTCTGGCGGAAGGTTACTCACAATCGATCAGAAACGTAGCTGAAGGACCACGAAACGGGGATCTGAAGGAAGAGACCGACAGATGCGAGGGCGTTACTGGTGAGACCCTGGAAGCCGAAGCTCTTGACGATGGAAGGACTGTAGGTATCAAAAGCTCTTTGAGGTCCATTATTAGCGAGGGTGATGATGACATGGACCCAGAGGCGCCAGTTGGAGAACTGTCAATGTTAGTCGAGTGGAATTATCATAGTTGCAGGTGAGGCCCTTACAGCTTTCTTGAAGGCACCAAGACCAATCTTCTTCTTCTTCTTTCCTTTCATAGGATCATCGAGAAGAACACGAGTCTGAAGAATATGTAATTCTCTCTCATTGAAGATCTTGACATTGGGCAGAAACGTGCTTCGGGGGTTCTTGAAAGAGTCAGGCAAGCAGCAGCCCAGAACGACACCGCTCAGAACAGTGAAAGCACCCATAAGGACAAAAAGCCAGAACCAGCCAGCCTTGTCTCCAACACCACGCATGTGAAGAATACCGTAGGCCAAGAGCTTACTAGAAGCTTGACCAAACTGGTTTCCAAAGTAGAAGAACATGACACGCTTAGCTGTTTCCTTACGTGTGTACCATGTCGACAGGGTCCAGAGTCCGCCAGGGATGAATCCAGATTCGGTGATACCGAGGAGGAATCGTGTTGCGACGAAAGATCCGTAGTTGTTCTGGAAGGCTTGGAAGGTACTGACTGTGCCGAAGAGGAATAGTTGGAGTGTGAGCCATTTACCCGGGCCGACACGATAAAGAATCATGTTGGAAGGGATTTCGAAGAGGACGATGCCGAGGGAGAGCATCTGTTGGCCGACGTTGAACTGATTCTGGGTCACACCGACATCTTCCATGAAGTTATCAGTCAGGGCGTTGGCGATATTACCTCGATCGAGTTCTAATTGTTAATTTGTTAGTTTGAACCGTTCAATTGTTAAATGGGGAGGTCAGATTGCTATTGGGAGGACGTACGAAGGCAGAAGAAGCCGAGGGTCAACAGCGGCATGATAATAAGGTCAAGCCTACAGAGTCAGCAAAGGGCCAATTGACGGAAGGTAAAGATGACTTACTTGCGCTTGGCCTTTCTCTCTTCATCTAAACTCCAATCTTTGTGAAGTGTTAGGGACTCCTCATCCTCTCGAGGCTGAGGGAAGTCCGAGTGGGACTTTGATGAGACAGTGTCGAGTTTGCCCATTTTGGAGATCGGTAAAGATGCTGATGAAGTCTGTATCGGGGACGAGGAAAGCGTTCTAACGTCGCCCTTTTCTATCATCTCAAGCCTTTGCCAAGGGGAAAAGGGCTAGAATTGGTGTCGGTCTCGATGGTCTTGGCGTGCAAGCCAAGTGAGCACGCAATACACCAAGTGCCGGGGCTGCGCGCCTCCAATGTGGCAGATGAAATGGTACAGGTCTTTGTGAAGAGAATGTTAGAATTCTTTAAGGAAAGAAGTTGTATAGTTCTTTATAAATTTAGGTTTCTTTGCCTAAAGGATATGATGAATTTTATAAATTATTATCTAAACTCACAAATGTATTGAGTTTTACGACCCTAAAGCCACCTTTGTTTACAACCAGCAGCATACTTTCAGAGCGCCTGAGTCTCTTCACAACACGATAGCGGGGCTCAAACTGAATAAACTGACACAGGAAAAAAGAAAAAATACAGTGGCGACACTAACGAACCATGACCGCGGTGCAAGGTGGTGCCGTCGTGTCGAGGATCAACAGTCATCCTTGTAACCCTTCGAACTTCCCGTCCTCGACCCAACCTAAGACATCTTGGCTTATCTCAATTACCGCCAGTGTCACACCTTGTGGGGGTTGCGAGCAAAATAAATGACTCACCGAATCAACCAGAGTCCAATCATCATCCTGGGTTACCACCATCTCCCCGGCCGAGGCGTCTGCAGTGTCGAACTTTATCACAGTAGCCCAGATCAACTCCCCGCCAGAGCTCCCGAAACTTTTCGCTCGGCGCACTTGGCGTAAGAATGCCAAGGGAAATGACAACAGACAATTCGGGCGGGGAGTTCAATAACGTCGAATTCTAAAAACGGCTCATGAAGACCGTTGGTATCATCAGAAATGCGACGAAAGAACGAGAGAGAATTCCCCCGGGACTGTCAATCACATGAATGTAACTCAAATAAGCTTATAAGCTTTAATCCAAGCCTTATTTTGTGGATACCCTCTCCCAACCCAACCAACCCTTGAAATTATCCTCTTAGCGTCAGAATCATCGGTCCAACCGTCCAATTCCACGACTTCCGAATGACGGAATTCTTCTCATGATGAGACGATAAGCTTAAACGAGCAGAGATCACCCCCATGCTAAGAATTTGAGCAGTACGCGATGACCAACGACAAGACATGCTCGCCGACTTGGCACCAGAATTGCTTCTTCCCTGAACACGAGACCAAGCCTCTTGTCTGACCGAGCATGCATACGCGGGATGACATTCAGTGTCTCCGCACCGATAATCCGAGCATGTTTTCCACCTTTTGACCCTTGTCGCTTCGGATGTCGCAATTCCAGCCTCAAATTCTCATCACTAGAACATGGGTTTTCTAGCTTGGCTGATGAGATTTATCACAGACTAATGCGTGCTTACCCCCACCGACGAAATGTTGCAGGAGACTGAGGTGATCTGGATGAGAAATATCCTGAATCGGCGACCGTCCGAGTCTGGGAAGTGTAGGGACATCTTGGTGGATCGTGTCGAACGTTGGTTGAATCCCTAAAGCGGCATCCATTAAGCCGCAATGGCTTTCAGCTATAGTTGCCGACGCAAAATAAGACTATGAATGGCTTTTACGCTGAATGGCTGGCACAAAAGTTCGTAAGCGGCACTTCAAAGCCAAGATTACGATCAGATAACTTCCAAAGCGCAGCTACCGATCGACCCCATCACGCTCAGTCGAGGACCTCTCCGACCAACGCTAACCACCCTTGCCAAGGCCAAGCCAACGCCAATTCGCAACGCTTAGCTTGAATGTCGTGATTACGAGGCCCCGGCGGACCGTCGCGGTGGGCCAACGGCTCCTCGCCGTGGAGGCCTCGTAATCACGACATTC